>JAVSBU010196459.1:0-28741 GCA_033118015.1 Loricariichthys derbyi
CTCAGCTTCATCAATGTCCATGTCCAAAAGTTTTCTTGGTCAAATAAATCCTTACAGCTTTGCAACTCCTGAAGATGAGAGAGACAGACAGAGAGAGAGAGAGAGATTGTGTATATCTGTGTTTGTGTCGGCAGCCATGACACTCATTCACTCTAGGTGCCTAAATATGTAAATAATCCTGTAGTAAAGGATGATCTGTTTAATCTTTTCTTTGAAAAGACAAAAGTACATTTAAGCTATTTAAGTCATGCTACAGTGAAACAAGCTGGTAAAAGTCATGAAAACATGAAAAAACCTGTTGGGTTTTAGCCAAAAAATGTATTTCGGAGCATCCCTAGTTAATATGCTCGGTGATGTTAGGGTTTATTAATTGTGTGTCAGACCTTTATTCCATTTCTTTCTCCTCCACACCACAATACAGTCAACATTTTTGCTTTGGTATCATCGAACCCAAATAACTTTTTTATAAATCTCTTATAATGATTGACTATCTTAAATTATGAATCATTTTCCGCTTATGAATACTTACAATTACTAATTATTTTATTTTTGCCAGTGACTTTATTTTTTGTTAATTTAGGGGGAATGCAGTAAAATACTGTGGGGTTGGTTTTTTTTTTTTGTTTTGTTTTTTTTTTTTTTGTTTTGTTTTTTTTTGTTAATTTTCTGTGTATTTGAAGTTTTTTGTGAGATTCTGCTCAGATGAGTAAGTGATTAGATCTTTATGATTTACGCACGGCTTGCTAAAACATCTCACTGCCCCCCCCCCGGCCCCTCCTTAGACGTAACGGTTACCAGGGAAACGTCGTTATCGTTCCTGGTAATCTTAGAGGTTCTGTTAGGAGGGATTAAAACTGCAGGGTGTATCTGAGATCGGATCAGAGGATTCCCTGGCACACGGCTCCCATTCCAGTGCCGGAGGCGTCTACTGTTACCTCAGACCCTCCGTCCATCACTGATAAGGAGAGAAGCTGCTCTCCATTTGGACCTAGCTTTGAGTTACTTATTTTTTGTTATGCTCGTGCACCACGTCCTGGTTGGGTGGTGCACAGACACAATTGTTGATGTCTGAAGGAGAGAGAGAGATTCAAAAGCATAAACAGGGAGTCGGATCCTGTGTGCAGCTCAAATCAGACGTCGCATTTCTGCTACGTTCATGCATTATTTCCTAATTTTTTTCTCCATAGCAAAGTTCTGTCATGCAAAAACACACTCAGTGCTGAAACATTTAGACTGGGCTCATCTATACAACCTGTCCCAGAACCATTCCAGGGAAGCAGCAAGGCTTTTTTTGGCCAACTTTCAGATCTATTTAACAGTCCCTTCATAAGAAATCAGCTTCGTCTGGGCTTAAAACGGCAAAAATGCTCAGCTGTCCTCAAGTCTTAATTACATTAATCTAATAAAAAAAAATCTAATTTTGCTTGATGTCTTAAATCCGTCCCTCAAAGATCTTTAAATGCTCCAAACACTGAATACAGTTTTGGTTTTTTACAGATTTCATATGCATGATAGCTTACTGTTTTAAATTCTGACTGAACTAAACAGAACCAGCAGTGTTAGTTAAAGCCTCGTTTTCTTTTGTACAGGAATCAAGCTCAAGGCTGTTACTCACCAATAAGGGATTTTTCATTACAGTTTATTTGGAAGAATGTAAATTAATAAGTTCATTTATAACAATGGTATTTTTTACAACAAACACGATTTTTCAGAGGTGAAAATGTGACTATTTTTTTATTTTTTTGCCCTCTGCTTGATTTTTGCGAACTTTCACCAATGATTAAAAACAGATTTGCTGTATGTAGCCTTGCAGTTTGGCACTGTCGGGGGCACACGAGATCCCAACTGACAGAAACAGTATTTAATGGATGAACAAATGTAAACCAGCCAACAAAATTTGCATCTGAATATTTGACGTCGTGTGAGACCTTTTTACGTCGTGTTTGCTGTGTAACAGCCTTAATGCCCTTTGTGTTGCTTTTTGCTATTTTATCTGTTATGTGAAACTGCTTTTCTGACATTAAAATTCTTAAAAGTCTCTCGTTTAATTTCCCCGTAGCTGCAGGATCAAATTCACCCACAAAATAAGGTGACTATCAATATCAGGTTCTACTTAAACAAATAACTCATGCTCTGAGTTTCCTCAGTGAGTGAGTACATGATTCATTTTCATTCCAACCTGGAAAAAATGGGAAAGAAGCTACAGCGCTTCTTTTCCCCAGAATTTATTGCTTTAAGAGGATTCGGCTTGATGTCTATTTAGGGTGATGAAGCTCCAGCCTGAAATACTTCCATTTCTTCATTGCCTTTAATGAGAGGAATAAAAACAGAGCTCTAGCAGGGTGAATTTATTATTTAGGATGTAGATAAAATTCAGTTCTGATTTGAGTTTTTAATGCCTTTATCTCTCGGTCGGGGTCGAGGTGGGTCTGAACACGGTAGAACGTGGTAGGGTTTCTGCTGCACCGCTTTATTGTTATACAGAACCATTAACAGAATCCTAATGATGGCAGAGCAGGATCAGGATGAAGTGTGTTTGTGTTTTAGGATTGTACACATTGAGCTCATCTCCTGGATGGAGGTTCCATTTAATTAACTGAGAGCTTCCAGGGAACTCTGCTCATTGTGTAGTTCTGAGAACCACAAGTGATTGATCGTTTATTATTATTATTACTGTTATTTATTATTATTATTATTATTATTATTGTTATTATTAACCCACCATTTGCACATCATGCGTTCAGTGCTTTTCTTCTTTAGCTTCCACTGAACATGTCAGGAAGGAAGTGGGTTTGGTTCTATTTTTACTGTTAGATTGTTCTAACAGTGGAATGGACGTCTAATATAATCCAGCATTTCCATACAGTTCGAGTCCGTAGATTAATCTATGTTTGCATGTTCTTTGTACAGGCGATCCGTGTGTTCTTCATGCTCAGGGCTCTGTCTCTGCAGCTGCAGGCAGAACCAGAGACCCAGCTGCCCCTCACACGGCCCGAGGATCTGATCAAAACCGACGACGTCCTGGATCTCAGTAAGTCCCTTATTTATACAGAAAAATAAGCTGTGCCTCTGACTGGGCTTAGGGGGGGGTAGGTCCGGGGACCTCTCGGGTATCTGCTGGATCCTCATTCTCTTCTGAAGCTGGTGTGAGTTCTGGAGGCGATTAACATCCGGGCGTGGTGTGTCAGATTCATAAAGCAGTAAACAAAGACCTTAAGTGTTCAAATGGTTCCCTGTAAACACCCCCCCAATCTCCTAAACCATTTAGAGGGGTTTTGATGCGCCGCTCTTTGATCCACCTACGGCCCACCATAAACAAACTCAGACCCCGACCTTATACGTCCATATATGGGCACCGGTTTGGAGCTCTTCTAGTTAAGAAATACTGTGATGATGCATCACACACACAAATCTGTTCTATCAGGAGTCACCTCAGTTACACAGTGACTTCTGAGCCCATTACAATTAATCAATTATTATTTCATTTGGGGGGGGGGGGTTGCGAGGTTGTACTGTAAATATGCTCAGCTATTAAAGTTGGGACTTTTCTAATGAAAGTGTGTGTTGTTGCATGTGTCACATTTTTGTTTTAATGTAAAAAGCGCATTCCCTAAAAACTAAACTTTTTAGACATTTTAAATAATTGAAGCCATGTGAAAAATATAAGTATTTAAAATATTGCTACGTGATGTTTAATCAATATTTTCAGATTGATTAGTGTTGATAAATACTTGAGTTTTTGGTAGCTGCTCTGTGGATATGCTTGTTTAGGTACTGTGGATTTTTTTTTTTTTTTTTTTGGTTCCACGCATTGTTCATGTTTGGTAACGTTATTTGGTCATGTCACAAGTTCTCATACACATTTGTGATTTATCAATTTCCTTTAAAGTAACACCATTTGTGTCTCATCTTGTTTTGCCCTGCTAGCACACATCAGCTTTAGGAGGTTATTAAACATTAGCATCGTTGCCATGGCAATCAAGGAGAGCTTAGCCTTGGGCAAGGGGCGATCTGTCAATCATGATAGTGTTCTTTATAGACACCAAGTTGTTGTCCCACAAGAGCTTCTGTCATAGGATATTTTATTGGCCCTGGACCCCTTTTGAGGGTTAAAGTCTAAGCTTTTAGGTCCCTAACCTTCAGGTTCTTAGATTGTAGCTTGTCAGCAAGGGATCCAAGGGGGTTATTTGTATCCCCAATCTGGGGGCAGATCAGTAAAAGGGTGGCAGCACTGATAACTACCAAGTGGTCCAGGGGACTTTAACCTAGTGCCAAGAAAGGAAAAAGTGTTCCCTCATTGGGTACTTCCCAAAGTTGCCCCTAACTCCCTGTCCTAAACATCTACCAGGCAGCAATGAGCTACAGCAGGTAACCATAAGGGCACCGGTCACACCGTCGACTCTTAACTTCACCCACATCTTGGCATCACAAGGGCAGGGTTTCGCTGTCGCCCAACAAATTCCAAGACAGACCAAGATAAGGAATATTTTGTTTTGGAAACAAACAAAAATGTGAGATTCTGCAGCTGTAGGTTTATCTCATAAAATGTTCCCATTTATTTAATCATCTTAAATAAATTTATAAATAAATAAAGCTCTCTGTGCTTAAGAGCCTGTGACCCTTAATATACACTGCTCAAAAAATAAAGGGAACACTTAAACAACACAACGTAAATCAGACTTGGATCCACAAACAATACTGAGCCTCATTTGGACTTGTTTTAAGGACATTACTTCAAAGTTGGATCAGCCTGTAGTGAGTTTTTCCACTTTAATTTTGTCTTAATAATTGTGTGGTTAATAAATTTGATTTCCATTGATGATTTTTGTGTGATTTTGTTGTCAGCACATTCAACTTTGTACAGAACAAAGTATTCAATGAGAATATTTCATTCATTCAGACCTAGGATGGGTTATTTTAGTGTTCCCTTTATTTTTTTGAGCAGTGTACTATAATATAACGATAATCAGGTCGTAATAAACGGTGCTGTGCTGCCCAGACCTTTTAAGAGTAAAATCCCTCCTGTGCTCATGTGTCCTTATCTTAATGTTCTCCGTAACTCCTGTCCGTCTCCATCAACCCACTCTGATCTGTGAGTACAACCCCCCCCCCCAATGGGCTTGGATACAGTAAATATTGTGTGTCCAGGTGTGAATGCCCCCTCACTTCTCACTCTGGTAGGTAAAGGTGGGCGGGGCATCGGGACTGAAATAACTCATCGCTCCGACCCACACTAGGTAATTGCTGAATTTAGCGCTCGTGTCAGACGCCGCCATGGGTAGTGCCAGCCTCAGGTGGCGTTCTTTACCCGTTCATTTGAGCTGTCTGGGACTGGCAGAAAAAGGGCACAAGCTTAAGGTTTCATAGAAGGAAAAGGTGTGTGTGTGTGTGTGTGTGTGTGTGTGTGTGTGTGTGTGTGTGTGTGTGTGTGTGTTGGTTTGAGTCCAACATGATCACCAAGTGGAAAAATTTCTCACTTTTATCACTGACTGAGTAACTTCAGCATAGCTGCAGTCTAACAAACACACATACAGCACAATCATACTGAGATTATTAGCGCACACGCACACAAAATGCACTGATGTCAGCTGTGCTATTTATAAATTCTCATGAATTACACGCGCACACAAAAGTGGAGTAACAGACAGTATTGCTGCTGCATAGTCACTTTAATGCTCTAATGTTAAATCCATTAATCTTTCAACATATCGAATTATCTGTTATTTTGAGCAGTAATTATTCAAATGAAAAAACAATAAAGGGTCAGAATGTTCGAGATTCAAATCCAGTGCTGATGCTGTTGGACCCTGAGCAGAGCCCTTAATTCTGGACTCTGGGTTTTTAGGTTGTATCGAGTGCTCTTTTATTTTTTCTGGACATTTTTTTTGTTTGCACCGCAACAAGAGATTTATTTACTGTGGCACAGAAGTCTTGTGCTCAGAGTTAAAAATGCTTACACCATTTCCAAATGGAGACGGGTTTTTGGATCCATAAAAAGTCTTAGTCTTGAATTTATTTATCTAAAAAAAAAATCTTGAAATGCCTTAAATCAGTCTCCCAAAGGTTATATTGGCATGAGAGCTTCATATTTTCAATGAAGAATAAGTTAGTTGTAATAACAGCTTTATTAAAACCCTCATTTTGTTTCCTTCAGAAATCAAAAGCTCAATCCCCAAATGTGATTTTAAATTGTGGTGTTTTGGGGGGTTTTTTGTGACGACGGTAAATGATTTTGAGCTTGTTTATACGGGTTCTTCTCCACCGTCAGAAAAATCTTTTGTTGTGGATGAGACGTTATTTTATTCACGTTATTTATTTTATTGCCATAGCAACAACCAAGATGGCTGAGCGTAGCCATGCACAGATGAGAGCTTTTGACAGCACTGCTGTTTGGTGTGATTTTCCCACTGTTCTGTTTTTTCACTGCAACAAAATTTGAACCAGTTGGCAAAGTTTGCATTTCAGTATTTCACATTTTTCACGTTGTGTTTGGTGTGTAATGGCCTTAACGCCCTTTAATAATTAAACTCATTAGAAGTCTTACATTTTCTTTCCCCATAGCAGACGGCAGACGGCCTGAGGGGACTTTGGTGAGTTTTTTTTTTTTTTTAGTTTGATGTCATTTTAAAGATCCCTCCAGTGGTCATATCTACTTGAGCTGAATGGATAGAGTCGAGTAAATAGTGTTGAATGCCGCTGAACATTTTGCTGATTCATTTTGTTTAACCTGTTAAAAGTCGTTAAACAATCTCAAAATCGTTACCTGGAGTTAGTGTTTCAGTTGCCGAAGATGTGCTGACATGATCAGGTAGACAAAATGGTGACTCATCATCAGAAGATTCATACTGTAGCGAGGTCAAAAGTTTGAGATAGCGAGCTCGTAGATAGAGAAAACGATTTTAGTCCGTATCAGTATGAACCTGAGCAACGTGGCGAAAAGAAGGACGCTGCTTTGCTCGTGGATAAAGCGGATTCATCTCATGTGGGATACACAAATCGTAGCGCGACCTATTTTGATGCAGCACAGGTCGCGCATGCTGATTGGTCAGAATATGTGATTTGGGCTGCATCAAAATAGGTCGCACTGCGATTTGTGTACCCCACATGAGAGGAATCCGATTTATCCACAAGAAAAGCAGCGTTCACGTCACTCAGGTTCATACTGATACGGACTAAAATCGTTTTCTCTATCTACGAGCTCACTATCTCATAAACTTTCGATCTCGCTACAGTATGAATCTTCCGATGATGAGTCGGCCATTTTGTCTACCTGATCATGTCAGCACACCGTTCAGCGGCATTCAACACTATTTACTCGACTCTATCCATTCAGCTTAAGTAGATATGACCACTGGAGGGGACCTTTAAGAATTTTAATATCACTCAGAGAAAATTAAGAGCACTTCTGAGATAGCAAAAGCACCAACACTGATATTGTTTACAGATTTTACTCTAAAGGGTGTTTATGGCCATTACACACCAAACCTAAAATAACACTTAATGTCACAAACAGTTAGGGTGTTTACATGCACATAATAATCTGAAAGAAATCAGATCCAGGTTTATGTGAGTCAGTGATTGGATTTTTCAGCCAGCCAATAATCTCATAGAAGGACAGGATGTAAACTTCAAACTCTCTTAGTTAAATAATGGAATATTTTTCATTATCTTGATCATATAATGCATTTCAGAGCCTCCTCAAGTGTCACCGTTTCACTGAGTTTAATTTTGGGGTTGTGAGATATGAGACATCAGGTCTGTGCAAACGAGCCCAAACTCTTAAAGTAAGCATGTTGAGTTATGATTGAATTCAGACTGAGAAAAGCCTTTGGATTCTGAGTAACAGGGTACAGACGCTGAGAAACCCTGAGATTAGTGAGATAAAACCCAACTCTGTTTATCAGATTTCATTCATCACCACTTTAACGTTCCACAGTCGCTTTTAAGGAGGATAACAAAAACCAAACATCACTCTGCTCATGTGATTCCTACCAACACCAAACGGAAAAAGCTGATTATTAAAGTGTCATGTTTATTTGTTTATAGTCCCTGTTTGTTCCTGCACATGTTGTATAGAAGCTGTTGGGGTCGAAGTGCTTTGTGCTGTTTCTCATGTCTGGTTTGAGCTGAGCTTCTCTCTGTTGTTTACTTATAACAAGCAGTTTGTGGTCCAGCACTTCTGAGGTAATGCAGTTCCTATGAGGTTGTAAAATCTGACGTGGTGTTCGGGGTCAGGTCGGGTCGAGTTAATTAGCGACGTTAGCAGGTCTGTGGTTCCTCTAGACTAACAAGCCTTTTATGACTCTGTGGATTCCTTAGAAAACTCCGACCTTTATCTCATTAAAATAAAAGAGCAAAGACCTCTGCCTTCATCACTCATGATACAAGCAGCTTCAGTCAGTGGGAGGTCTCCTGTTTGGCCTCCCCTCCCTCAGACACAGACGATCAGGTGATGGGGTAGAAAACTGCCTCTGTGTCACCCTGGTGTCATTAATGTTATTATACTAATAAAAAAATCCAAACATCTTAGGAAAAAAAAAGTGTATACTGTTAAATTGTTGTTTTTTTGGCAGAGCATATTATTAAAAATACTGTTATTAGTATTATTATTCATTTTTGTTATTCATTCATTTTAATTAACATTATTTTTGCCATTATAATTATTGTTTGTGTTATTTTTTCATTACTATTTATTATCAGCATCAATATTAGTTATGATTATTGTTATAATAAATTTATTGTTGTGATCATACATTGTTGTATTTATTTGACATTTCTATTGCTTTATCATAATTATCAGCATTATTCCTTTTTTTTTTTGTATATCATATTTATTACCATTAATATTACGAGTATTATTGTACTTCTAAAAGTTATTTTTAGCTTGTAGTATTTTGATGTATAAAGTACAGGATCATATTAAAAAGTTATTTATGCTAATAAATGAATAAAGTACATAAATAGAAAATAATGTGTATGAAATTACATTGCTAATAATAATGATGATGATGATAGGTATTAATAATTAAGAGTACACTCTCTGGTATCTCTCAGTACCAGGTTGCTGCGTTGATGCACACAAATGCAGTGTTAATCTAAAGTTTGTGCACCCGTGAGTTTTATGGAATTTTTCCTCTTGGTTATTTATTGTTTTTTTGCGTGCAGATAACAGCGACCTGATCGCCTGCATGGTGGTGAGTAAGGACGGCGTTCAGGCCCAGCGCTTCCTGGCTGTGGACGTCTATCAGATGAGTCTGGTGGAGCCGGAGACGAAGCGCTTGGGATGGGGGGTGGTGAAGTTTGCAGGCCTCCTGCAGGTGATTTAATACTTTTAATTATGCTTATTGTGATGATTAATATTTCTAATGCTAAAGTGAAGTGCTGAGATAAACAGGTTTGCCTTGGCAAGAAAGATAAGCATAAAAAATTGTTTACAGATACAGACCTGTTCCGCTTCAACCACTGGCATAATTTTTATGAGCTTGTCTTTTTTTTATTGAGCTGTAAAAGGTCCAGCAATAGAAAACAGGAACTGATAAATCAGAGCACATGCTCAGGGTGAAACACGCTGGATATTTAATGAGAAAGCAGAACTGCGAACCTTTTGTTTAATTTTGTTTCTTTGTCATTTATGCCGAAATCTTGCAAGGTATCAGTGGAACTGAGGTGCTGAGATTAGCTCTTCGATTCACAAGAATTTAATTAAGGTAAAAAAAAAAAAAGTGCAAATGTCCCATGCAGGATAAGTTTGTTGTTTTTAATGCCTACTGTTTTTATGACGCGGCTATGAGAGGGCTGTCAATAAAATAATCTGTACACACGAGGGCTTCGTACAAAATGAGGATCCCAATTGGCTAAGAAGTTTTGAGGTACAGGTGCCATTCTGGGATGGGCCGGATTAGAGAAGGCTCTGATATTCAGTGGGTTATGAGGTGGTGACCCATAGCTTGCTGTTACAGGACATGCAGGTTTCGGGGGTGGAGGATGACAGCAGAGCTCTGAACATCACCATCCACAAACCCACGTCCAACCCTCATGCCAAACCCGTGCCCATCCTGCAGGCCTCCTTCATCTTCTCTGACCACATCCGCTGCATCATTGCCAAGCAGCGCCTGGCCAAGGGACGCATCCAGGCCCGGAGAATGAAGATGCAGAGGATAGCGGGTCAGTCCCAAACCTCAAACGCCCGGTGCAGCCGAAACGGCTGAGAGAAAAATGAATAAAAAATAAATAAATGTTGGATTCAGCATTCTTTCTTTATCCCTGTCTCATCCAGCTCTTCTAGACCTTCCAGTCCAGCCTTCCTCTGAGGTTCTGGGTTTCGGCCAGTCGCCCTCCTCCTCCTCCTCCTCCTCAGTGTCCCAGCTGCCCTTCCGCTTTTACGACCAGGCTCGGCGTGGACCAGCTTTCGCCTCTGTAGATAAAGTTCCAGGTAATTTCCTAATAATTTAATGTTGGTATCGGTTCTCCATTGTAACCTGCATCGTGATTTCACGTTAAGGACATGGAATAAATTGAATAAAAATTCTTATAGAGTTAAAGTTTTTATATCTGTAAATTATTCTGTCCTCATTTGTACCTGCTCTGGCAACATCAAATACAAATCAGCACCAAGTCTAAAGCAGCTCCTGCTTTCAAAATAAGGAGCAGGAAAAAGAAGCCATGCCTGATCTCATCTCAAATCCCAAAGATGCTGTCCATATAAATAAAGTAAGAGTTAGAGAACCTGCATGAATGTCCAAGTGCTTCAGTAGTCCTTATTCCTGTTTAATGGCTGTAAGACTCAGCGTGCAGATCTGGAATCAGCATAAGGAACCTTTTGTGAAGTGTTTATCCATGTGGGATTAACTGGAGGTAGTGTTCTGGGGTCAGTTCCTCTTTTACTCAAGTTACTCCGTGGATTTATTTGCGTACGGATCGGACCTGTCGGGGTTTTTCTCCTCCCCACTTCAGTCGAGCTCTGATCGTCTGTCACTTTCCAGTCTGAATTCACTAAAGGCTTAAGGGTGGTATGGCCCGTGTTCTCTCAGTGTGGGCATGTCTCACATGTACCAGTGTCAGAGGTCATGGAAAAATATTCTGTTTTCTCTCTCAGCACTTCTGGTACCAGTTCCAGGGCAAGTTCTGGTCCTCAAATTAAAATGTTCTTTTGGTAAGAATTCCAAATTAGAGGATGGTAACAGCGTCCCCTTCTCTAGATCGACAGCTGGAGTTTTTCCTTGCCGCTTTCGCTCTAGGTTTTGCTCAGTTGGTTCTGTGGATTCGGAGATTTATAATGAAGCTGCTTTGAGTTTCTGCTCTGTTATTAAAGCTCTAGAGAAATAAATCGGACTTTGGCTGATGTCACTGTTCCTGTGCCCGTACTTAAGCTGGCACTAAGGGACTTTGCCCTGCTGTACTTTTCCCTGTTACTCATTCTGTCATTTCCCCCCCCCCCCACGCTGGGGTTTAACCTGCTACCCGCTTATTCCCCCCCCCCCCCCGCCCCCAAAAATACAGAATTTGTAGGCCACTGTTTAATAACCCAATGCCATGATGAAACCAGACTGAGAGAGTCTCAGATCAGACCAAATGATCAGTTCATAAGTTGAATTGGCTGAGCGCCAAGCGAACCACTGTTTTACATCCTGCTTTTGTTTTCTCCAGAACATCTGGAGCACTTCTCCCTCTCGGGTCTGTGGTTTTTCACGGTGTTGTTTCATTGCTCGGTCAGGGCTTCCTCTGAATCAGAGCCAGACCTCGCAACCCTGTGCAGTCATCAACCATGATCTCACCTTTCACATTTCTTCTTTTTTTGTTCACAGCAGAGTGAATTAGCTCTCTGCTAGTTACCAGGAATTTTAACTTCATGCTTGAAAAATATTCTCTGAATTCTCAGATCTGTTATTTCATGCTAATACAGAAGTTATTTCTGGTTCAGTTTTTCCAGTTATGAATTTAGTCTTCAGTTCTGGCTCGCTGACTCTGTGATGCAAATTAAGTTAAGAATTGTTGATGAATAAAATATCAGTTATTTAGGCCAGACTTTTTTAATTAATTGTTTGGTGGATCCGCCGATGTTAGTTTGTCACATTTTCGAAAAAAAATAAATAAATTTGGAAAAATTGCCTTTTTTTTTATTGCCGCCGATCTTGCATAGTTGAAAATGGCAATTAAAACTCGCGCCATCACTGTGTTGTCGTCCTCACTGATGCATGTGTAGAATGTACCAAAATCTGTGTTCATCATCACAAACGCATGCACAGATGAAGCAAACGGGCACTAAGCAGACAGTTCAGCAAGATCACCTGGCATAAATAAAGCTGAATCCTATTAGACCTGTATCAGCGCTGCGCCGCTAGGTGGCAATAACAACCCGCTAATCGCGGCTGCTTAAAGACCCCACGAAAAAGTCTGCTTACAAACGCTGACGCAGCTTCCTCGTTAAACCAGTGTTACCAATGTAGCGACTTTGTCTCCAAATTTAGTGACTTTTCAGACCGTCTAGCGACTTTATTTTTTAAAAAGTGACTAACAACAAATTTAGCGACTTTTTGTGACGTTATTGGAGACTTTTGGAGACTCTGAGATGAACTGCACATGCCCAAAGCCACCACATAATGAACGCCAACAGAAATTATACGCATCTGCCACCAGACAAGTGAATAAAACTCATCTCTCATATTTGCTGTAGCTTTAGCGGTCATTAATTTGTATTTGTTTGCTTTGATATTGTTCTGAATGTATGATCCGGTGTCCTGCTTGGATGCTGGAGTGATTTTGCTGTCATGTTTTAGCCATATAGTGAACATTGGTTTGGCTCCTGATGTTTGCTAATTGAAAATTTTAAAAATAAATTCTAAAGTGAAATTTTATTTTTATTGCCGCTGCCGTATTCAGGTTTTCATCACAGAAATCTGCCAAACAAGAAATAAAAAAAGTTTGGCCTTATAATAACGCAAAACATCTTGGCTGGAGGATCTCAAAGAATCCCTGTTTATCTTCTACGGCTAAAGAACAGAGCGAAGTCCCTCAGCACAGACAGCACTAAGGGTTTCGAAGTCGCACTTCAGGATGTTTTTACGTACAGCAAATAAAAGATGTGCAAAACATGAAGGTTCTTCTCGTTTATTGTAAATTTAAACTGTAATCCTTGGCAAACCTTCCAGCAGCTTCTTTGGTTAAACAGGAATCCGTTTTACACTCAAGTTTCTCATTTACATAAGGCCTAGGATAATCAGAATAAATATTGATTGCCGTATTCAGTAACATTGATTATTGGTTTGTCTACATGCTTTTGAAGGTCTTCAAGGTCAGACCTGAACCGTTAATCCTCCTCCATGCTTGGCAGTTGGCACTTTATTGGAGTCTTGTGGTTTAAACTAAGCTCTAATTTATCTATCTGTTGGTCTTTATTGGTTCCACTTCTCTACGTTATAGGAATCAAATTTATTTCACTCCAGGAAGAACTGTCAAATTCTGATTTGTCCAAAGTTGGAAACAGATTTCCCCTAAAGGACTAATAAATAGGACTAATCTGTTCCTGCCCCCAAATGAATGTATCTCCATCGTAATATGTTTGTAATTAATAATTATCACTATTACTTTCCTTTGCTTTTGTTCATGGTTTTAATGAATAAATAGCTGAGGATCACACCAGTGTTTTCTTTAGCCTAGAACAGTTCCCTTGAACCACTTGATCATATTTGCTCAGATCTTTAGAACAGGTGGCAACTTTATGGAATTTATTTAGCAGATTCTTGTTTAACAGGGGCTTTCTGTCATTGGGTATCTGAAGTCCAAAGTCACAGGTGAAACTGTGTTTGGGTTACGAGACGTCTAGTGCCAGTGAGCATCCTGTTTGCATTGTGTAATTGATACTGATGCTTTATCAGTCACTGTCGAATCCTCTCCTCACCCCAGCTGACATTCTGAATCGATCCCTTATCTTACTGACATTTTTAAAATCAGTCTCATGACCTCACCGCTTCACATTAGTATGTCATGCTTCATGTCATTGCTGTTGTTTGCTGGGTTGTGAGGGAAGTGGCTGATTAATTTGTGCTCTCTAATTCTGGACTGACTGTCAGGCTGAGTCACCGACATGACGATGTCACCATTATCATCAAACCACACCTGCACCGAATCACCAAATCTAAAAAAAGTACCAGTCCTATGTAAAAGTCCCCCTTTACTCTCCTGTCTCGTCTCTCTGTCTGCCTGTCTGTATCTCTGTCTATCTCTCTATCGGTCTCTCTCTCTCTAATTAAATTCAATTCAACTTGCTTTATTGACGTGACAAATTTACATTTTTCTATTGTCACAGCATTAATATAGTACATATAAATAATAAAAGAACAAGTGTATATATTATTAGATAAAAAGGTAAAGAAAATATGCAATAAAACAGTTGTTTACTAAAAAAGAGAAAACATTATAGTTAGTGGTGTGTGTGTGGTGGGGGGGGGGGGGTGTTGGTGGTTGTAGGTAGGATCTGGTGTTTCACTCTGTCCCTGAGTGTGTGACACTCGTGTTCATGTTTGGCTGCGGTGGAGGTTGATGGTTCCTCTCCTAATATCATGGCCAGTTTGTGGCTCTCTGTCAGGGTTCTGAAGCTGCTCACTTCTCTATCTAACTGATTTAAAATATTTGTTTGTAATTGTTGTGTATTTTGGGCAGTTTAGAATGAAGTGCACCTCTGTCTTTACCTCAGCTGTCCTGCAGTGAGCACACAGTCTCTCCTCTCTGGGGATCCAGGACTTTTTAAACCTGCCTCTCTATGGTCCCTCAGTCTGTATTTGGTGAGAATCTGCCTCTGCTTTGTGTCTCTCACAGTAAGGAGATACGTGCCCACGGTGTATTCATGTTTTAGAGTCAGATAGCACTCATTGGGTTTGGGTTGTCCAGTGTTCCAGATAAGTGTTTTTGTGTTGTTTGATAATTTGGGTGATTCTGATTGGTGTTTGGGAAGCACTAATGGTCAGAGAGTTTGGGTCGGTAGGGGTCATTAGGGGTCAGTGTGTCGGTCAGTCTCTGGACTAGCTGACACAGCGAACTCTTTACAGGGTGAAGCTCTTGGAATTAAAGTGTCTGAAACCGCAGGCTTGTTTTGGGGCTCGATTTTAGGTGCATCCAGAATTTAAGGGCTCTCTTTTAATATTTATAACTAATGGGTATCGACTTAATTGAGCCCTGCATGCATTAGTTGGGGTTTTTCTTTGTACATGTAAAACCATTCTGCATAAATCTGCATGCAGGACTTCAGTATGATGTTTGTCCCATCTAGCGTAGTCATGATGACTGAATGGACCCCATACTTCACTACGGAATAGCACAATGGGCAGGATTAAACTATCAAAGATCTTTAACCAAATTCGAATTGGAGTTGATGAATTTGTTTTTAATTGCATAGAGGGCTCTGCAGGCTCTATCTTCTCTCTCAGTACATCCACTGCCAGACCGAAGCCTCCTGAGGTGCTGATTCTGAACCCCAGGTAATCATATGAAAGGCTCTGATCTAGGGCCCTGTCTCCTAAATTAAAAGTGTATCTGCTCTCTTGAGATCTGGCTTTCTTTAGAAAGTTCATGATTTTAGATTGATCAGGTTTACTATCAGGGCCCAGTCTGGCAGTTCTTCTCCAGCAGGTCTAAATGCTGCTGAAGCCCCGTTTCTGTGGGTGACAGCAGCACCAGGTCATCTGTGTAGAGAAGAAATTTAACTTCTATTTCATTTAGTGGCAGGTCGGGATTTGAAGATCAATCCAGTAACACCACTAACTCATTAATATAGATATTAACGAGAGACAGCTGTCTAATTGTTTTATTTCTACACGTTTTATAATCCTTCTGATCAGCTAGAACACTGAGAGATATCTGGGTGATCAGTGTAGAGCACCAGGTCAGATTTCACTTCTCTTCCATGGACCAGTGTGAAATCAGCTCGGAGTGTCTCAGGGTGCTTACTCAGTGTTTTTGGTTTGTATTTGTTCTTTTTACTCTCACCGTTGGTCTCTTCAGAGTAGCTGCTGGTTAGAGGGCTGAGCCTGGGCTCTGTTTGCTGCTTCACTATCTTGTTCATTTTCAAACTAACGGTTTTCCTAACTTTCCTAACTTTTCCAAACTAACTTTCCCTCTCTGTTAGTCTCTGTTATTTTAATTTGACTGAGTGGATCTAAAACTTGTTAGTTGTATTTATTCCTCTTCTTTTTAGTTGATATAAAATTCTCAGTAATTCTCAATAAAATATTGTAATTTAATAAATAAATAAATAATACAGCTGATCCTTTCTTTGATATTTTATGTGTCACTTTTTTTAAAGAGTTTTTATCAGTTATTTGGTGTGTTTTAATTGGTGATGATGAAAATATAACAGAAACTTTAAAAACATTATGATTTAAAGTCTTATGGAAGGAAAAAAAACAAGTCAGAGATTCAGACCTGAAAGTGTTATTGATTTATAATGTTAGTATTTATCAATAAATATCTCAAATCAAGTCAGGTTTTTATATCTAGTTCTAGTTATAATGCAGCATTTTTTTTAACCTAAGCTGACCTGCAAACTTATTTGGCCTAAATGTTATGTGTAAGAATTAGTTATCTAATTAATATATTTATCGGAATAGAGTGAATAAACAGAGGCTTAAAATTTTAAACTTATTTTAAAAATAACAAATTCAAATATAATTTAAGGATAATACAATATTATGATGATAAATATCAAAATAAAATAATAAGGCTCTTGTTTGAATATATTATACAATATAATAAAATTATATAAATAAAATATTACGATTTGGTTTATTCAGTTTTTGTTTTAATAATTTGTTTTCATTAGCTCTGTGTTTGGTCTGAATGGTGCGTTAAACTACGTACATTTGTGATTTGTCTATCTGTAATCTGAAGAGATGCCAAACTAAAATAAATTTGAGGTGAAATTTGATTAGTGTGTTATTGGAGCGTAGGATAAACACCACATAAATAATAATGTAATAATATAATTTTCTGTTCCATTATTAGTGTAAAAGGAGGAAAATTCTACAAAGTTTCTGTCTCATTGAGAATGAAGTTAATAATGGATTAAAACAATCATTTTATTAGATGAGAGTTCTCGTTTGTTTGTTAGTGTTGGTGTTTAATCCAGAGCAAACTCTCATTTAAAAAAAAAAAAAAAGAACTTTGTTTGAATACTTAATATAATTTTTTATATGAAATTTTTTATAGAAACATATAAAATAGTTACATCTGCTCGTTTCGAAATGAGCAGATGTAACTATCCAATTAATCTGCGTAATATTTTAATTAAAATGTGAGCAAAGCGTTTTGTATCAGAGCTTTGTGTGTTTATAGTGTGATATTGTGCGCCATGAACGCGGGGGGGGGGTCTGGTGTGAATTATGGGGAGGTGTGTGTGGGGGGGGGTTGTACTATTGTGTGTCTCTGAGCACTAAGTTGGTCTGTAATGTGTGTGTGTGTGTGTGTGTGTGTGTGCGTGTGCGTGCGCAGGTTTTGCAGTGGCACAGCAGTTCAGTTCCAGCACAGCTCATTCTGACAGCAGCAGCATGTCTACACAGAGCTCATCAGGTATCTCTCTCTCTCTCTGTCTCTGTCTCTGTCTCTCTCACACACACAGGTTAATGAGAGCAGTGTTATATTTATCCTCAGTCAGTGCTGATTCTGAGGCCATGCTTTGACTTGTTTGTTATTAAATGACTCAAAAGGAAACACACAGAATCTGACGTGTTAAAGAAACATGGTTTCTCAGAATTTCGATAAGGAACAAGCATGCACAATTGCAGACCAACTTAGTGCTCAGAGATGCACAATATTATAAAACACACACGCGTGTGCATATATGTAATTATATATCTGAGATATCTAATGTATATCAGATGAACATCTAAACCCCCCCCACTGTTCTAATAAAACATGAGGTCCTTCTGTTTAACGCTGTCCAGATGTTTCAGGCTTTTTCCAAGAATTCCACATTTAGCTTCTGATTTCCACCAGAATATCAGAGGTTCTGCTTCCTCTCTCAGTAAAGAACAGAATTGGAATTCCATCATCCAGCTTCTGTAGAAGTGACTTATACTTTAGTGTGTGTTATGTATACACACACACACACACACACACACACACACACACTCCTTTGGCATCAGAGCAGTGGGAGGAGGAGGGTGAGGAGGAGTGCTGTGGCTTCTCTGAACTCTCCTACAGATGTGTGTCTGATCTGGAGGTGGCTGAGTAATTCACACTTCTTTCTTTAGTAATCTTTCTCCTCCTTCTCTGAACAATGGTACTGATTATTCACAGTGACCTTTACACAGAGGTCCAGGAACCTTCCTCCTTCTACACAGTCTTCCTCAGAACCTGGGCTGTCTCTCTCTCTTACACACACACACACACGATGGAAATGACATCATTTATTAGAGAATTCATCTTCATTTCTCATTAGCTTTGCTTCATGTGCGTTTCTTAATTAATTTATTTTTCGGAGCCCTCAAGGTACTAAGTTAAAGAAAAAAAAGTTTTATGAAACTTAAATCTCTCCCTCAGTTTAATAACCCTCTGTCCCGCTGAGTTCATCTTTTTGCTCCAAAAATTCAGACAACACATGGTCCATGTAAAAAGTGTATTGCTCCCAAATGTAAACAAAATTCTGAGTGATCATGCGGACAGTGAATAAAAACTCTCATAAGCATGGTTCATTTTATTTTGGATAACAGGTTCATCATTTCAGCAGTCGACATGATTTTATGATCTATAATAACGGATACTATAATGGCTCGGTTCCCTGTCTGTTTGTTCGTGCCTTGCACCCTGTACTACCGGCTAGGCACCGCCTCTCCCCCAGCCTGACCAGATAAGCAGATGAAACAGTGAATGATTAAGAACTGAGAGATATTTGGTTTTTAGAACATTCAGCCACGTCCTGCTTTGTTCCCGTTAAGTGTTTTAGATTCTGTCAGCTAATTTGGGTTAGGTGAGAACAATCAGTAGAACCCAGGACCCTGCTGAAACTCAGTATCAGACTCTGATGGTTTGGAGCCTCCTTTGTAACAGATTATAACATTTTACAATCACATCACATTTCATGTTTTCATTTTCTCTCAGAAACTTTTGAGTGTCCATTTTCTGAGAAAAAGATTGTGATGTATGTGATTAGTGGACAGGCCCGTCCTGCACATGGGTGCCCCCTTATAGATGCATTTTTGCACTAAAAGTGTCTTGTCTATATAACATGAGTTGCGTTAGTAGGAATGGAAAATTGATTCAGATTAAAAGAAAAAAACTTTGTTCCTTTTATCCAAATAATTTGCACAGTGAGTATATAAGTATGTAAGTATTTATTCTATGTAATTCTAAAAATGGCATTCAATGGTGAAATTTATAGAAAGAAACATTAATGTGTATAATTTTGTGCTTTATAATGAATGACCGATAAACAAAGGAAGAGTGGCATCGTCTCCATTTCCTGTGTTATGTATGAGCTTCTTATGTCGCCAAATCTCATTTTCTGTTTCCTTTACCGGCTCAGCTCGTTAGTGCCAGTTATGATGCCCCTCCTTTGCAGGACTCAACTTAAACCCGTGAACATGAAACTTTTGGGCCTGTTCTTCTCGCTCTAACGGCCCTGCTTTCGTTTCAGCGCCATCGGGCACCCTGGCTCCGAGTTTAACTCCTGCCGCCCAGCCTGCCATCTCCCTTCTGTCCGACGCTGGCACAGACTCCCTCAGTGTGGATTCTCTCACCCTGCTGCCCCCGGCCGACCCGCCCTCCCTCCTCCACTTCACCCACCAGGACCAGGACGGGTCCGGACCTGAGTCTGCACAAATCGGTGTTGAGGAACAGACCGGGAACCCCGCATTAGATCCGGAGGAGAATCCTGAGCTGGAGCAGGAGACGGAGATAGACTGAGGGAGGGGGTGCAGATCAAAGGCGGGTTTGTGTTAAACATTCTGGAATCCTGCAGGGAAAAGAGACGAGGGTTCAGTCAGCCCAAAAAGCACAGCTTTGTGTTCTGTCATAGGCTCATTGTTTCCTCTGCCACAGTGCTCTCTCTGTCTGTCTGTCTCTCTCTCTCTCTCTCGCTGTGTGTGTGTGTGTGTGTGTGTGTGTGTGTGTGTGTGTGAGAGAGAGAGATTTGAGAGCACTGAATAAGCAGAGTGGGTTTGTTTTTATAAAGCACCCCAGTGGGTGTGGGAATGCCCGCTCGGTTTTACCAGTGCCGTAAATGAGGAATGTACCAAGAGTGCAGGGTCTGCCCGGCCGCGCCCGCTTCCCTTATGACTGAACACGCCTTCGGACCTGAAAGTGTCTGCTCAGACAGTCGCTTTCTGTTGGACCACACAGCCTCTGCCCATCGCTAATCCAGTGTAGAACTGTCACTAATGGGCCCGTATAAAGTTTTAGGTTTTCTGAGATCTTTAACATGTGCCCGTGTGCTGCCACCTCTTTGTGATGCCCTCACTGGGCTCCATTCAAACTGGGCTCCATTGTTCTGCAGTCTTAATTAACATCCCTAATTTATTTTTAATTTATTTCTATATTAATATCGAGATCAGATTCTGAATCAGTAGCACTCGGACGCCTCATCCCATCAGGTTTTGCTCTCTGGAAGAAGCTGTTCATAGTCGGCTTATTTTGTTAAAAAAAAAAAAAAACACAAAGCAATACAGTAAATCACTTACGGTATTTTCATTAACGAAGAAAAACGAAAACAAAACAAGAACAGAAAAAGACACGTTTGTATGTCTGCTTTTCATCTGTAGAATTGATTACTGGCAAAATTAAAAACATGCAATAAATTATTCTACTTATTCCAGTCTGAGATGCTTCAGATCTTCACTAATGGGATTTTTCCATTTTATTATTTGACGTACTGCTTCCTTTCCTTTATAAATAACCAGGTTTTAAATGATATATCAAGTTTTAAACATGTTCCAAAAGTCAAATCCAATGTGGATTTAGTTTTGTTTGCAGCATGCAGTCAAATGGAAAGTTTCTAAAAATAGATAAAGGTTTGTGTTTTTTCTGAGACCTTTGGAGCTCTGCTGCAGAGTTTTATGAACTTTCGTTTCTTTTAAATGTTGAAAGTGGGTCCAATACTCAGCTTTCAGAACTTAATCTGCCTTATTCACTGATCCATGACTCCTTACCACTAGACATCTGAAACCCTAGACGTCCTTTGAGGTGAGGAACAGATCCAAGTTTTCTTTCCTTTAGAAATATATCTTTATTAGAGATCTGTCACTTCAGGCTCACAGTGATGTAGCTCATGTTTAAACATTTGATGGGTTTTTTTTCCTGTTTATTTTATATCAGCGTTTTAATCTGTTAAATTTTGTAAGTGATTCTTTTATGTCTCTTAGCTGGAGCTGCGTGGACTTGTATTGATTTTTTTAAACACTCTTCCATTGAACTGTGTTTATAGATCCATTTTTTTTCTATTGAACCTTACATGAACTTTTTTTTTAAATAATCAGCTCATGACCGCTTTAGTTTAATGGATTAAATTGAGAGACGATCAAACTCAGGACTTTCCCATTACAGAATGATGGAGATTAAATAACGATTAATAATTCTAACTTAATTACCAAAATCATGGCTGTGTAGAAGCTCAGGAAAACGTTTGTAATGTAGGATCTGGAGTTAGGAAAACTTCCTGAATCTCAGCATAACAAGATGTTCTGGTTTTAAAAAAAATCCAATAAAGGACGTCTTCGTTAATCTGGTGGTGGATCTGATACAGATTCTAAGAAACATCAAGCTGGTGCAGAGCCTGAAACTGAAAAGAGGTTAAATATCCCCAAAACCACTTCCATTATTAGCACCATCCCCACTCTGGAACATGTTTAACCTTTCACCTTTGACATGGTGTTTAAGTTACTGGACTATTAACCACAAGGACGAGGGTTCAAATCCTGTCTGTGCCAGTAGTGTAAGGAATAATTCCTGACTAAACCTTTAATTGTGCATGTGCGTCCCCTCACATTCTGGGTTTAATTAGTGTTTAATTACTCTAACAGCTCACACCCCACAGCACAGGGTTTAGATTTGATAAAAGTGCAGCGCTCGTGCAGAAAACGTCCCGTAGTTTGCATTTAAATCAAGTTTCTAATGCAGCAGAAGTGCTTTATTTCCTACAAACCTTTTAGGGTTTAGGGTTTTTTGTTTTTGTTTTGTTTTTATAAGCTGGTTCAAAGATAAGATGTAGGAATGTAAGCTCTGCTCTCAAAGTAATTGAACTGAAAGCTTTTGGAAATCCCCTCCAACTAGCCAAGAGACGTCTAAAGAGAAAAAAAAAGCAGTAATGGAACACAGACCAGAACTGGGCATCTGTTCTAAATTGTGAAAAAAATAAATGCATATAAGACGATCCAGTCAGTGAAGGACGTTACATTCATAAGTCATTTATTTATTTATTATAAATAAAGATGAGTGTTAAAAAAAAATTCCAACTCTTAAACAATAACAAAACTTTATTGTTTAAGGAAACTGATCTGGGAGGAACCAACACCGACCAGGATGTACTGCAGGTCAGAGAGGACACTGGGGGGGGGGGGTGCGCGTGTGTGTGTGTGTGTGTGTGTGTGTGAGTGTGTGTGTGTGTGTGTAACAGAAGTAAAATAAGTATTTTCACTCCTATTTTTGAAAGCGTTCTTACTACACAGCGGCTTTCCACAACTTACCTAAAACTTTTTCACAGTAAAATTGAAATGTTCTTCCTGATTTCCATTAAAATTCTATTTGTGTTTTGGTTTTTTTTTTTTTTATTTTAATAATTTTTTTAGTCTTATGTCCAAGCCTTACCACAGGGACCTTTTTTGAGTCCTGGTGGTGCCTTCTGACCAGGTCGGTTACCACATGGAGACGTTAAAAAGATGTGTATTCTGTTTGTTTACTCAATTTGATTAGTATTTTATTTTCTCTTGATTTACCAAAATTAATGTTAATAGTGGGTTATTTATAATTCTCCTGACGCTGCACCAGTGCCTCTACCCAACCTGCTTAGGCTGTTTGTATGGTTGAGCTCTGGGAAACACTCTGGACCCTCAGGACCCTGACTGGGATAAGCAGGTTCAACAGCTTAATAAAGTAGAAATAATTCTAAGTTACATTTAGATTACCTGGAGGATTAAAGCTTCACTGTTTAAATATAAAACCTCAGAATCCTGAGCAACTGCTAGTGATTAAATACCAAAATCACCAGTTCTGGGGCACCCGGCGCTCACTTTAATGCTGCTGTTTCCGCTGTACGATGCACCAGGTTTTCATGTCACACTGTTGTTGTTGCAGTTCATCTCTCAGACCTGAACCTCAGCTGTGACATCACATTTCTGTAAAACGGTGCTGTGAGGTTCAGGGTGTGAATGAAGGCCCAGCACCGTGTCTATCCTTCTGATAAATGTTTGGCTTGAGCACCATGTGGTTTCGTACCCACTGTATCTGAGAAACCTGTGTGTGTGTGTGTGTGTGTGTGTGTGTGTGTGTGTCTGTCTGTCTGTGTGTATCTGTGTATGTGACACACACATGAATGAAACACATCTGTGTGGGTCAGGATGGTGGTGGGTGATCACCAGCTTCTTGGAATAAAGTTCTCGTACTAGAAGTTAGTAGAAGTGATTGTACTGGGGGCTTCAGTTGTGGTCGAGACGGATGGAGAAACCAGGTTACAGTGTTGAGCTCTGACTCAACTCACACACTGATGGGTTTATTCAGCCTGGAAAATAAATCTATTTAAATTACTATGACTGTAAAGAAAAAAAAGTTCCTATAACACATTAAAAGTTCCACACAAACCCGTGGGTGGCAAACTGCTTTTGATTTAGTAACAATTATCCATTAAAATTTTACCTGGTTGGATAAAGATCATGCACTGCTGATCTAATTAAAAATGTTCATGCAAAAGTTTATGTACTGTATTATACTGAAGTAGAACTATAACCGTACCTGCTACTTAAAATGTACTGAAAAGTATTTCTTTAAAAAGCCTTTCTGTCGTCTTTTATTGAGGATTGAGAGCTACAGATCCAACAACAAAATCAAAAGACTTACACATATGAGGAACTAAAATATTTTTTAAATATTGTGGATTTTGTTATACAGTATATAAATGCTGATGAGGCTCTCATAACTAGACATGGTTTTATTCAGTAGATCCTGATATTTAACCCAAACTAGTTCTCATCAACTCTCTGAAACACCATCACTGGACTTTAAGTCAAGGTTTATTTCTAAAGCACTTTTTACAATGGAGCATTGTCTCAAAGCAGCTTTACAACTATAAATTATCTTCTACTATCTATGGCTATTCCCAGATTGAGGAAGCCTTTGGTGACAGTGGCAAGGAAAAACTCCTTAAATATTATTATGAAGAAAGCTTGGGAGGACCAAGACTCAAAAAAGAGGCCCATCCTCCTTGGGCTTAATGGTATATATGTAAGAATTAACTAAGGTATCTCATTAATAAGCTCACAGATATCATTTAAATAAACAAACTAAATGAATATAATCATACAGAATTTTAAAATGTTGTAGTTTGTTAACATGAAGTCATTTTAGGATCTTTTCTCCTCGGTGGGAAGGTTTTGGAGGCATGACCTCCTCATCTGCAGTAAATAATCCAAAACTGCAGTTTTTTTAACGATTTTAAAGCAGCTCTTCTTTTAAACTCTCTACACTATTTAATTTAAAAATACTTAAAACTTTATACTTACTCAAAACCATTACATTTTTAATTATTTAATTTGAAAACAGTTATGTAAAACTTTTGGAGATATTTAACAAAAAAATACTTATGCCAAATGTTTAAAAATTAATTTAAAAATACTCATGCAAAACTTTTGTGAATATTTAAGTCAAAGACACATGTAAAATCTCAGAAATATCATATATAAGTTAACATTCTGATTTCTACATAATAAATCACAGTGTCCTCTGCTAATGCAAAAAGCAGCAAATTGTAGAAAAGACCCAAGTTAAAAAAAAAAAAAAAACCATACCTAAATACCATCACTTACTTCAATGTGTGTGTGGGTTTTTGTTTTTGTTTTTTGTTTTTATTTATTTATTTATTTATTTTATTTATTTATTTATTTATTTTTTTTTGGGAGACACACCAGGATGTTTTTGTTGACTAAACTACATCAAATAATTCCTTCAGGTAAGATGATGAATGAGTTTTTATTGCTGATTTACCAACCCAACACTGGTTTGATTTTGCTTTACTTGTCATTATGAGTCTGATTAGATTTGCCTAAATAACAATGAAACACTGAATATTAAATACAGATTCTCATTTGAAAAGAAGGAAGTTCAGATAAGTAAAAATAGTTGGATACAGTAAGGAGGTTCTTTTTGTTACCAGCCCATGGGTGACCCGTTTGGGTTTGATTAACCAGGTAGGCCAGTGTGTGAATGAGTGAATGTTATAAAGTGTGGGGGGTGCTATGGTGGCACGGTGGCCTCTCCGACTCCCTGCAGGTTCATTATTGGATTTTATTTAAAATAAATCACAGCCTGTCTCATTTCTTCCCTAATTCATGATTGCTGTCAGGCTGAGGTTCCATTTTTGCATGAGGGAGTTCAGGTTTGGTGTTTCAACTAACACCTCTTGTTCCAGATAATTAACCTTCCTCTGATGGAACGACACCATATCGAACGCCACCCGTAATCTTCCTCAGAGCCATTCCACTGGAATAAATGGGGTGAGGTTACTTTAGGTCATGCCAGTTTGCAGATACCAGCCTGATCTAATCTGCTGGCCCTGCTGGCAGAATCGACTAACCAGAGCTGGGATACGAAACGGAGGCTCTGCATCAGGTACCATCACTCAGTTTTGTATCCCACCTCTATTAAGGTGATGATTGTTTCTTAGATTTTCCACTGAGTTACATTTTATGTCATCAATGTCGTGCTTCCGCACTTTATTTGTTCTTCCTTTAGTCCCTGCAGTAACACATTTTCTAGATATTTTATTTTAGGCCAGTCTTTTTTAATTAATTGTTTGGTGGATCCACTGATGTTAGTTTTTCACATTTTCGAAAAAAAAAAAAAAAATTGGAAAATCACCTTTTTTTTTTTTTTTTTTTTTCCGCCGATCTTTCATAGTTTAAAACAGCAATTAAAACTCACGCCATCACTGTGTGTCGTCATCATGACTGACACGTGTAGAATGTACCAAAATCTGTGTTCATCATCACAAACGCATGCATAGATGAAGCAAACAGGCACTAATCAGACAGTTCAGCAAGATCACCTGGCATAAATAAAGCTGAACCCTATTAGACGTGTATCAGCGCTGCGCCGCTAGGTGGCAATAACAACCCGCAAAGACCCCACGAAAAAAATCTGCTTACAAACGCTGAAACAGCTTCCTCGTCACACCAATGTTGCCAACTTGGTGACTTTGTCGCTATATTTAGCGAATTTTCAGATCGTCTAGCGACTTAATTTTTTAAAAAGCAACTAGCGACAAATTTAGCGACTTTTTGTGGTGTTATTGGAGACTTTTGGAGACTCTGAGATGAACTGCACATGCCCAAAGCCACCACATAATGAACGCCAACAGAAATTATACACATCTGCCACCAGAAAAGTGAGTAAATTCATCTCTCATATTTGCTGTAGCTTTAGTGGTCATTAATTTGTATTTTTTTGCTTTGATATTGTTCTGAATGTATGATATGGTGATCTGCTTGGATGCTGGAGTGATTTGATGTGATGTTTTTAGCCATATAGTGAACACTGGTTTGGCTCCTGATGTTAGCTAATTGAAAATTAAAAAATAAATTCTAAAGTGAAATTTTATTTTTATTGCCGCTGCCGTATTCAGGTTTTCATCACAGACATCCGCCAAACAAGAAATAAAAAAAGTCTGGCCTTACAGTGAGTGCTGAGATAATCTGAGATCAGACAGACAGGTGAAGGCTTACCTGTGGTGTGGTGATGATAACAGCTCCGTCGATCCCCGCGCCCCTCAGGTACTGCACTACAGACAGGTGCTCATCTGAGGTCCCTGGGGGCGTGTCTACAATCAGGTAGTCCAGCTCGCCCCAGTCCACGTCCCTCAGGAACTGCTTTATCATTCCTGAACACACACAGTTACAGAACTCCATATTTTACTGTGCTATAAGGGTGACGGGTTCACTAACTTATTCTAAAGTACTGCTTCACCCCCATACAGTCTTTCCTTTATGGACAGGAAAAAAATTCTTAGATGTTTTTATTTATGGTGTTATGTCTCTAATTTCTTTTGCTTTTATTTTTTTCCTTTTAATATTTTTTTCATTTCGATTAAATTCTTTTGCTGCACTTCTGTTTATTTAATGTTACGCTTTAATTTAATTTGTCATTCTTTCTTCGTATTCTGTATACAGTTTATCTTCATTTTGATTGTTATGTGCTTAATCTGTATTCATTTATCAATTTTAGATTTTTACTGAGTCTTATTATTTTGCTTTAATAATTTAACATTTTTGTTCTTTTACTATGCAATACTATTTTATCCTATTTGATTTAATTCCATTTATAAATTTATTTTGCCTTAATTGTTTTTTTCCAATCCTGCTTTTACGATCTTCGCTTATTTTATGCATCACTTTCAATATACTAATTTTTTTTTTTTTATTCTTTAGCTGTGTGCACATTTATTTATATACATTAAATGGAGTGTTAAAAATCACCCATAAATCTTCTAGACTTTTGGCACTCCAGTGGATTCATGGGATGTTTCACTGATTATAATTTTTTTTAATATCTCAGGGGTGCAGCGTTACGCATCACAGGGCCGCTGGGCTTCAGCCAGATTTTATTTTATTCATTTTAAATTGTTCATCTGTTTTATAATCTATCATTTTAAACCCTTTGCTGTAGATTATATGAGATTTTTTTTAACGTGACTATGGGCCTCCCCCAGGGGGCTGACGGCAGCATGAAGTTTATAATCAGAGAACCTTAAGTTCATTATACATGGCAGGAACAACAGGTTTAAGGCTCACATCCGACCCACTGCACCCAAAGATTTATTTCTCTAATTGGTTAAAGCACCACTAAAACTAAACCTGGCAGAAACAGAGCAACCTAAAAAAAAAAAAAAAAACACGACGCTGCAGCCAAATTTCACTTCCCCAAAGAAGGTTCCTACAAACAATTTTTTTTTATTCATCAATTCATATTGCTTTTATTTTCAGTGTTTGACTTTGTACTAACTTATCTTTTAACATTATATTCACCGTCTATTTGATTAATTCATGTTTTTTCCATTTATTTATTTTACCTTGTTTGAACTTAAATAGCTTTGTTTGATTTACTTGTATTATTTTACTCTTAATTTTATACATTTATAATTCGCTTCTAACCCTTTACTTTTTTGGCAATTAAGCTTTAGTGTGAATATTTACTTTCTTCCACTTTCTATCTAGTTATTTTACTTTTATGGTCACACTTACATATGATTTTATTTACTTTATGTATCTTGTCTATATTATAATTACTGACTTTAATAATAAAAGTCTTTCTGCTCTCTTTAACATTTGGTACAGAGTCGTGTTTTTCCTTGAGAATACCCGTCTCTGCTCCACAGTTCAACTTGGACTTGAAATCAAACCAGTCAGAGGTGATTAAAGTTCAAGAAAGTGCCTATGATCCAGACAGTGGGTGGTTGAAGAGAGCAACTGGACTTGCTAGAAATTCTTGAAGACGTTTCACCTCTCATCCGAGAAGCTTCTTCAGTTCGAACTGAAGAAGCTTCTCGGATGAGAGG
>JAVSBU010196672.1:0-12182 GCA_033118015.1 Loricariichthys derbyi
TGTGTGTCTGTGTGTCTGTGTGTCTGTGTGTGTGTGTGTGTGTGTGTGTGTGTGTGTGTGTGTGTGTGTGTGTGTGTAGGTGGGAGCAGAATCCCTGGACGTTGTGTTCGAGGTCGTGCGGTGGTGGGACTCAGCAGCGCAGCGTGGTTTGTGTGGAGGAGGACATGCAGGGTTACATCATGCAGGTGGAGGATTGGAAGTGCACCCACTCACCCCGACCCCTCACTCAGCAGAGCTGCCACACCTTCCAGTGCCCTGAGTGGGTGGCCATGGAGTGGTCTCAGGTACGCAACGCCCAAAAGGACCAAAGGTTCATTAAATTATAACAAACTTAAACTCACAAGGTCCATTTCAGTTCCATCCAGAAACCTCTGCACTTATACAGCTAATAATCTGTGTGTGCGTGTGTGCGTATGCGCGTGTGCGCGTGTGCGCGTGTGTGTGTGCGCGTGTGCGCGTGTGTGTGTGCTCGTGTGTGCGTGTGCGCGTGTGCGCGTTTGCGTGTGCGTGCACGCGCGCATGCGTGCGTGTGTGTGTGTGTGTCCGCAGTGCACGGTGACCTGTGGGCGGGGTCTGCGTTACCGTGTGGTCGTGTGCGTGGATCACCAAGGGCAGCACACGGGGGGCTGCGGCTCCGAACTCAAACCCCACATTAAGGAGGAGTGTTTGGTTCCTGTTGCCTGCCACCGACCCAGAGGTACGAGATGCAGGTCTCTCATGGTAACTATGGTTACCGCACCAGGCATGGGGAAAAATATGGGCGCTGAGGCCAAGCCAAAGTTTATGCATCCAGGGTCAGGACGTTAAGAAATGAGCATGACCGTGTTTAAAATTAGGAGAGAAAACGAAGAGGCGAAAACAAAAATGGTTAGGTAAGAGCTGGACTGATTCACATGGCGCTGGAGTCCATAAAGAGCTGCTCTGTTATCCTCGTTCACGATTTGGACGTCCCTTTGGAGGATTTAGAGGAAGTTCAGACTCGCTCTCGCTCCCTCTTCCTGCAGCTGCTTCATCCCAGGCTGCTTCACAGGTGCTTTAAGTTAACACTTCTCAACCACGGGGGGCCTCAGTGAGCCCACGGAGAGGCACGGGAAGATTTTAACGTTTTTGCACATCTGTAAAATCGCACCTTTGCTTCTCAAAGGATGGGCTCAGGACCACTAGGACCAGGTTTCTGTTCTGCTTATTCAAAACCAGACTCTGGGGTTCAAAACAAGAAGAACATAATAATGAAGTAAATAATAAATTACACTGGGGTTTGCAGGAGACGACCAACAGAATTAATATGAAAAACAACAAATTAAAAAAAAAAAGCCCCTCTAGTTATTGTAACTGAAGCAGTTTCTGTTTAAATTTTACTTCTTGAAATTGTCCAGAGCATCTAAGAACGTTAAAGCAGTTATTCAGGATTTCATTGGAGTATAAATATGAGGTGACACGGAGGAACAAATTCCCTTAGTCATTTGTCAGCTTTGGAAGGAAACACGAATACAATTCAAATAAGAGAACAGTGTTTGATTAGCTGTAAAAAACTCAGAATATTAACACTAATTACAGGATTAAATTGTATCAGCTGGAACTGTGACAAACTTACCAGGCCGTGAAAACAAGTTTATTTTACCTTAAAGGCTGTTGCACACTGAGCTCGATTTATTCTTGTGACGGTAAGTTAATTTGAGCTCGTATAATGTTCCACACCAAATGTGACAAAAAGGCGACGTTATTTTATTCACCCTTTATTTATTTATTTTTTTCTTGTGTGACAGAACCAATCAGCGTCGCTTCAGCACCTCATGAATCAGCTCCAGTATTTTCATATTTGGAAAGAGACTTGAGTAAAAACAGTGTTTTATTATTTCGTCTTCACGTTTTAATAGCACAAATAATTCACCTAATTTAATGCTGATGATGTCACGCTCTTATCTGAGACGTTGAGACTCTCTGTGCTTCTTTCTTTCTTCATAAATTGGACGTAAATCAGCATTTGTGTTTTTCTGTAATTGAGACATCTTCATCAATTACAGATGTTTTGTTTGTCTTGGCTGAAAAATTTCCACCAGGTGGCGAAATTTTTTAAATTTCAGTTTGTGTCCGGTGTGTACAGTTTCAAAGAGTTTCAGAATGTTTGGCATTTTCGGGTCGCTTTTGGTGTGTGAAGGCCTTAAGGAGGACGGAAAGAGAGAGCAAAAAATCTCAAAGGATTAACGTTGGACAGTCACAGAAACTAAAGCATTTTGGGGTCACCAAGTGTCCAAAGCTACTATGAGATGCCACCTCCATGCTGACTGATCATTTAGAAAATGCCTAGACAGAATGTAGGGAATAGGGATTATAGGACCGTTTCAGACACTGCCCAAAAGTACGGGTGTCTGGAAGGGTCACGTAAACAAAACTGTGATTAGCGTGTCTCACTGACGTGTCTTTAAGTAGCCCCTGTTATCGCCTAATTTAGGTTTCAATTTGATCCACATTGCAGACGAGCTAATTGAAGGAAAATATGATGGACTGGGACCGGAGGTCGTGGAACATTTTCTTGGGATGCTACACCTACATTTTTTACCTTTACTTCAAATTGGTGACTTTCACGCTACACCCAGCTGTGACTCACACTGATGAGTTCTTTAATCCAGATACTCGCTGTTCACCAAACCCCAGAAATCACCAGAATCTGAGCTTGGGAAGCCAAAAGCCTCAGAGCTCAGTCCTCTGTGTTAAACAGCGGTTTGTTCTGTGGACGCTTCACTTGCTCCGGTGCATATTTGCTTTGAGTTCTGAGGAGTTTTATGAGCTGGGTTTGGGCTCTGGCCGGGTTGTGCGATGCTGAATGGTTACTGTGTGGTTTGGTTTTGCTGCAGTTTGATGGAAGGTTGTTTGAGGTTTGTTGACGGTTGGCACGGCGCCGCCGCAGCAGGTTGCAGAAGCTACTACATGTTCTCCTCATGATTAGGGGACTTTTATTATTTAACTAAACATCTAACTGCAGTTTCAGACGGGTTTACAGAAAACGTTGGCACCAACCCCGACTAAACCATACAATGGAACGCATTTATACTAGAATAAATAATGCAGAGAAACTTATTTTCTCTATATTCTTTATTATTTAGTTTACTTTTATATATACTAGACTCATTATGTTCTGAGATTTATTTTTTAATACCATTTTATTATATTCTCTGTTTTAGTTTTTATATTTATTATATGTTTTATTATCTTCTGTATTATCTTTTATTATATTTTGTAATATGTTATATAATTTATTTTTAATTATTTATTTTATTTATTATATTCTCTGTTATGAAAAGAATAATGTATTATTATTTACTATATTTTATGGTCTTATATTCTATAATTTATTATGTACTGCATTTATTGTTATTATCTTATTTTATATTTTATTCATAAACTATAATTTTTATCTAATTTATTATATAATGTATTATATAATGTAAATTATATAATGCAGTATATAACATTTATAAATATTTAAATTGTATTTTACTTCTTATATTCTCTAATTTATTATATTTTCTGGTTTATTATATATTTTATTTATTACATTCTCTAATGTATTACAGTATATAATTTATTTTATTTTCTACATTTTCTTATTATATTCTTTGTTATATTCCACATTTTATTAATTTTATTATAAATTATAGATTTATTATATCCTTGACTATATATTATATTTATTATATTTCCTATTTAACTTCAGTTTAACTTCTGTGCATTTAAGATGTTATTATAAATTTATTAATAAGGTTATTTAATTAAATCTTATATACATATCTGAGTCTTGGTCCTCCAAAGGTTTTGTCACATTTAGTGAGTTTTCCCTTGCAGCTGTTGCCCATGTCTTGCTAAAATGGGCTTTTTAACCTAGATATTATTAAAGCTGCTCTGCTTTGCTTTTATATAAACACCAGTGGATGGAAAGGGGCCTAAACTTTAGCTGAAGCTACATTTCCAGTTCTCTCCAGGCAGAAGTCGTGTTTGGTTCTTGGTATATAAACAGAACGTTGTATGTGTTGGCGTTTGATTTTTGTCACGTTTTCTGAGATCATGCTTTAGCAGCTTTAGCAGTAATTATTCAGTGATGCTGAGCCGCCCTGAGCAGGATTCTGAATCTGTTCATTGTGTTAAACACAGCTTATGAGATCCGTCCTAACGTTAGAAGCAGATTGGATTGCAGAACGTTCTAATCAGTGTGTGTCCTCACTTTAGAGAGCGTCCCTGTGGAAGCCAAGCTCCCCTGGCTCAAACAAGCACAAGAACTGGAGGAGACCCGAACGGCTACGGAGGAACCGACGTGAGTTTTTTTATCTTCGTTCTGATTAAGTGTTTCAGTCTCTATGTTGGATTGTTTTCTTAGACCAGCAGATCTCAGGTTCCATCAGGTCCTGGTTTGGCTTGAAAGCTTATCATGGTCATGGGTGGTCGCTCCGAAATGAGGATGACGGTGAGGAAGGTAACCTAAGAGTCTGGACCTTGGGAACATGGAGCATTATTGTTCTGTTTGGGAGTTTTTTTCTGAAAGATCTAGGATCTCCATCTCCTTTTGTCTTCCTCATTGGAGAGGTGGTCAGTCTCAATGTTAACTGCTGCCTGATGGATCTTGGGGTTTCTAAGCACAGATTTTTCCACTTAGCTACTGTCTGTTGATCTGAGGATGTTCTTGAACCTCTGGCCGCCACATGCTCACAGACATGGGGAGCTGTGAGGCAACAGTCTGAACTTTTATGAATCCGTTCCAGATCTTTGAGAAGGTTCCTCATGGTATCACCGTCCTTTTGTTTCTCTGGCAGTTTTATTAGCTTATCCTTGCTGGATGACTCACGTTTGTTATGAGAAGGTAAAAATCTCAATCACGATGGAGTCCAAACCCATATCCAGTTGCCTCTTTATTGGAAACCGTTTGAGTGGCGCCGGTGTTAGTAACCAAAAATGCTCGGTGTGCCTCCAAAAAAAGCCGCGGTGTGATGGCTTCCAGCGTCCTGCGGTCCTGGCTGCCTAGTAAAACAGAAGCGTGTGGGGTGGAAGGTGTTTAAGGCTGTGTGTGTGGAAGATGGATTGGATCTCCTGATCAGTGCTCCTGAATTACAGCACAGTAGATCATTCAGATGCAGGCATCCCATCCTGTTTCTGCTCCAGCATTCTGCTTGCTTGATTTAGGGAGTTCTGGGGAGGTCAGAGGGGTTCCGGTAATTGGGGCAAGGGTGGAATTCTGGATGACGGCCAAGCGACTCCAGGCCGTGGTGCAGGGACGATGCTTCTTATGGATTGGTCCGTTTTTACTGCGTCATGTGTTTATGATCTAGAAATAGTTTTAGATGTCTGGGGCTGTTTTTCTTTGCTGTGTCTTTACAGAAAACCAGCATGACCCCTTCATTCTTTCACTCAGTCGCCCTATATCAACACGCCAGAGGCCCACCTTTGTCGTTTCCAAGGCACGAGGCATTAAGAGCTGGCTGATGCCCATGTTGTGAGCCGTCCAGCCCCTACAGTGTACCCCAGACGTTCCTAAGCCCTTCTTTCAAAGTTCAGCCTTGCCAGCGGCTCCTGAGTTAGACGACCCAGTCGGGTAATGGTTTTTGAGTCTATGGCACTTGACAGAAACCCAGTGACAAGTTTGATGACAAGGTTAAGGCCAAGGTTAAGTCCAACCTCTAAATCTAACACACTGGAAAAATCTGATTCCTAAGAAGTTCTGATTGGAATCTTTTCTGCTTTTGGGTACCACTGTTCATTCAGAACCCCAGAGAGGACAAGGTACAAGGAGACCCTCCAGACCTACCTTAAATTAGTCCAGGTCAGCATACATTAGCTAACTGGAAAGCTCAAAGTTATCCAGTGAACCACAAAGTTATCCAGTTAACTTTGAGACCGATCACAAGGCAGATCAAAAGATGATGTTTGAAGGAGAGGGAGAAGGTCTCAGATCCCCAACAACCCCATTTTCAAGATCTGAGGCTGAGACCGGGCTCTACTAAGAAAAAAAAGTTTGCTGGTCTTCTTGTAAGGTCTTGGAACTTCATGGATTTGTTACATTTGGGACAATTTAGGGCTAGTAATGAGGTAAAAAAAATGACCAGATTTCATACAGGATTTGATACAAAAGCCTTATCTAGGAGACTTTGAGGAGCTGAGATGGCCAGAGGATCTCCAGATTATCACCAAATGTGTGAGAAAATACAGGACGTCCCTTTATTTTTTCAACAAGACAAATCAGGAAAAGTTTGGACTGAAATATGTAAATTTCTTCCAATCTTTCTTGGACAAACATTGCTTTTAAACATTTTGATCATTTTCCCACAGATTTGGTGATAAACTGGAGATCCTCTGGCCGTCTCTGCTCATCAAAGCCTTGAAATCACATCATTATTTATTTTTCTCACTTCTAGCCCTAAATTGTCCCCATCCCAACTTGGAATGTGTTGCAGGCCTGAAATGCAGGAATGGACCTTTGAAATATATTGGATTCACACAAATTAAATAAAAGTCAAAGGAAATGTAAGAAACATTGTGTTTTTTTATTTGCCTTTTTCATATTGTCCTAACTTTATCTCCTTTATAGTTTAGTGTTTTTCTTCTAATCTGGACCTTCTGTCACACACAGTAAACCTGAAAGCCATGTAAAGTTCATCAGAAATCCTTATTCCGGTTCTTCTCATGCTTAATGTGGATGAACTGTTCCACCACCTCTCTGTTTCCTCCTGTCTGATCTTCATTAGCTGATTTTCAGATGGTTCCTCTGCTTCTCCTGTAGTGATTCCCGTTACATCCAGGTCTGCTCTTCAGCTGCTCCTCTCACCGAAATCGATTTTCCACTCACCCTTAATGCTGCATGGCAGAATCATTCGGCTTCATTACCAGTGCTCGCTGCGTCCTTTAATACCACAAAGTTCTCTCTGGAACGTAAAGTTTTCTGGCCCAAGTCGGAGCTTATTATTATTATTGCCATAACCCCGTTATTATTTTCAGATCAGGTTTCCTTCTGACGGACGCTGCGAGTACTTAGAGCTCAATGTTATGTTGGTTGGAAATTCTGCGGTTTGTCCTCAGCTGATTGAGAAGAGGTTCATGCTGATTTGACGTGAAGTCTTAAAAAAATAATAAGAACTGAAGGATTTCCCTCTGCTAGAGAGCACAGGCCGTGAACACCTTTCATTATCCTCGGTGCAAACGTGATTAATTACCAGCAGCTGTGAGCGAAGATGGGAGATGATCACTGTTTAGAGATGGTCTGTAAATACATTCGCGATTATTGTCCCTCCTGGTAAAGATTAATTAAGATTTTAAAAGGTTGGAGCAGGGAAGTTGAGACCCTTCGTCTTTAGAGATTCTCTTCAGAAGCTCCAGGGTCCTGGTCTTCTCTTATACACTCTGCTCTTTAGCTCCCCCTACAGGGTTTCTGCAGGCTTTAGAACAGGACAGAGACATGTTCATGCTGTATTGCTATTGATCTGGACATGTCTTGGTGTTTAAAAGACGCTCAAAAAATGATCTTATACTTCACCCAGGAGAGTTTGTCACAGTTCCGGTTGATTGTGTTTTTTAATTATTGCTCTAACTGTAGATTTACAGGTTACTTTTATAGTTATTGATTTATGTTTTGTCTTCCCCATGTTGAGGAATTTCTAAGGGAATTTGACCTATGTATTTGACCTTTATACCCCAGGGATTAGAAAATCTGCTTGTTAATTCCTGGACACTCTGATGGCTTCAGAAAGTGAAATGGAAAGAAGGCTCCAGTTTGATTTCATTTCCAATAATTTTTTTTTCTTGGTTTTTTTTAGACTTTTTGTTCAGTCTGAGGTTAAGATGTCCTTTTACTCTTCTTTACCAAGAGGACAGTAATTGTGGAGGGGACTGCTATAAAAATTGTCTGACTCCTTTTTACCTGCAGGTTTTTCAGTCATTGTCCAATTTTGTCTGTCTTCCTTCTCTTTATATCGACAGGAGTCATAACAGAACCACCACCATGCTTAACAGTTGTTCTTTTTTCTCCAGTTATAATTCAGATTTAATGAGGTCAGGGTTTTTTGTGATCCTTGCATGTTGATCGTGTTTGGTCCCATAACCACAGTGATGTGAAGGTTTTGCTTTGCAACCCTGACCAACATAAGAGTGTTTCCATCGCAGAGTGTCAAATCTCAAAATCCTGATTCTTATTGATGTTTTGTAGACCTTTAGATCTTGATATACCATCTTGTGCTTTATTAGATTCGGTGAGAAAAATCTTTTATACATTATGTTTGTGTTCAGGTTTATCCCAGGTCCGTGGTCACCCTGCAGCGTATCCTGTGGTGTTGGCATACAGAAGCGTGGTGTAAAGTGCAGAGTTTTCCTCTCCTTCACCCGGGCTGAGGTGGATCTCCCAGATGAGGAATGTGGCGAGAAGAAACCTGTCCTCCAGAGACCCTGCAATCTCCAGCCCTGTTTTGAACCACTGGATTCTCCACTAGAGGAGGATGAGAATAAGTCCACTGTGGACGGATATCTGTGGGAGTACAGAGGCTTTACGAGCTGCTCAGCCTCCTGTGCTTTAGGTGAGTCATTTCTTAACGCTGATGAAGGTGGATCTCCAAAATCCTGATGAATTTTATGTAGAGCACTGAGGGTTAACGGGTCTCAGCTGTTCGCTGATATTCCTCTTGATCTCCAGCTTTGGTGTTCCTCCCTCTCAGGCAGGCAGATGGCAGTTATTCGGTGCGTGAGTGCCAAAGGACGGGACCTGGTGGAGGACCGGCTCTGTGATGATGCCCTCAGACTTCCTGCCATGATGCGCATGTGCAACCCTCAGCCCTGTCCAGCCAGGTATTAGGTCTCGTTTAATATTTAATTATTGATTACATCATTTTTCCTAATATGAAAACCCTCTGATCAATTACACAATCAGATCGATGGATCATCTTTCAGCCGAGATTTTAAAGGTGACATATTAGGTTACTGCTCCCTGAGGTCTTTATCAAACATTTGTGATATGCTTGGGATAAAATACCACCAAGATCAAACAGCACTTTTCTGAAAGATCCGTTTTGAGCTCCTGTTGCTTTAAATCAGTCACTCAGCAATTCACACCATCATGAGTCTGAAATCATTCCCTTGATAGGGAATTAATAATAAATCAGATCACCTCCAAATCAGAACGTGCACCCCACAGCGTGTCACGTACGTAATGCCGTTTGGACCGTGTCTGCACGTTAAACGATTCATTCTGTATTAAGAATGAGAAAATATAGAGAGCTTTTCAAGCAATGTATAATAAAATAAAGGCATTAAAAGTGTGAGGGTGCCAAAACTTTTTCTGAAACCTGTAGAAGATGGATTAAATGAATACTGGGACTGTAGTGCTTTTTTTTAAACGGTTCCCATCCGAATATCGACGTTTCACTTGATGGATGGAAAAACTCAGTTCGTCAGGTGTTGCCAGATTGTGCAAATTTGCCTAATTTGTGAAGCACCGAGATGGAAAAAGAACTCTTTAAGACAAACATCTGGACCAGAACAAAGATTGAGGATTATAATCTGGACCGGACCGAGTGCGACCGAGCCAAGAGCCAATGAGGGAGCTCGGGTTACGCGGCGGGAACCTTGGCAGGATATCATCGTGGATCGGACTGAGATGCTGAAATGCACATGCTGCTTGGATGACTAATGAGAACCTGATGAGGGTTTGTGGAGGTTCTCGAAGAAATGTACAGCTCTAACATCATTTAGATTGTGTGATCTGTAAACGAGAGGTCATGTCGCTAAATCGTTTAGGAATTTATGGCTTATTATTAGAAACTCTTACGCAAACTTGGTCAGGAAGCAGACACGGCCCAGTCCGAGCGTTCTGAAGGTCATATAACCAGTACCAGTTCCAGAGTCCCATCACAGATCTGGAGTCAGAGTGTGATTAGATAAACAAAAAACAGGTGCTTCCAATAATCCGGCATTTCTGCTGCTCCTCCTCCATGTTTAACCTCACAGCAGCTTTGGACTGCTCAGAAGCAAAAATGATCTCATGCCTGGCGTGGAGATCCCAACCCAAATACCAATGGAATAACCAATTACCCTGATCGATGATGTCATTAATTAATCACCCTTCCATCCCGCAGGGTTTAAATCTAAACAAATATTCAAAATAAGCAGCAGACCAACCACGGGCTTCATTCCAATTAACCTCCGCTCTAAAAAAAAATTACATATCAGCAAGAAATTTGACAGTTTAATAGTTAACGATAAAATATTAATTGATCCAGTTCAGGTGGCAACAGATCAAGACTACGTCTGAACAGATCAATAAACTCAGTGAATTTAGTTTAAATGTTCCCAATAGATCCAAATAGACCCCCGGCAGATCTTTCATATCCTAAACAAATGTAAAGTGATCCAGATAAAATCTTGTTCGATCTTGTGTAAACAGATCCAAATCCGAACTTAACAGATCAAATTTAAATATTAACAGATCCTGATCAAGTGGCATCAGATCCAGACCAAATATCAGTAGATCCAAATGAACTCTCAGTGGATTCAATTTAAATTTAGATATATCTAGAACAGCTCTTAACAGATCCAGATAGACGCCCAGCAGATCCAGATAACATCTCAACAGATCAAATTTAAATCTCAAGAGATCCAGGTTAAACATTCATAGATCAAGATCAGGTTTTAGTGGATTCAGTTTAAATATTAATAGATCTTGACCAATTCTAAACAGGCTGACTACATTTCAGTAGATCCAGATTGGTTCTCACTGGATCTAGGCCAGTTCTCAACAGATCCACATAAAGATTTTGAAGATCCTGCTGATCAGATGTAGGCAGATTAAAATCAAACTTTAACATATCCAGTTCAGATATTAATAAGTAGATTCAGATCAAGTCGAAGCAGATTCAGACTACATCTCAAGATCTCAAGGGATCCATATAAACTTTCGTTTGATTCCCTTTAAATATTAATAGATTCAGATAACATCTCAACAGATTCAGATCAAATCTTGCAGGTCTTGGTCAAATGTAAACAGATCCAGATCTCAATTGAGTCAGTTAAAATATTGATGGATCTATTTTCTGCATAAACTGTTTCTAATTTTAAGTTATTATTGTTGTTGTGGTTTTATGTTTAAATGTTAAATAAATTATTTACCAGCAGATCTGGATTAAATCTCAGGATTCCTGTTGATTTTTTGAACTATTGTTGATGTAAAATGAACCCAGATCACAGAACCTCCCTGTTTTTTATTAATGTTCTCATCCGTTCGAATTTGTAATAAGTTCCAGAGAGAAAGCTTCTGAGCTGCAGATAAACTCTCAGTCTGACCTCATGATTTAGCCACGTCAGCTTTGTTCCTCCATCACACTTTCCATCTCTGGATCTCCAATGTTTGTTTAGATTTCTGGTCTTTTTTTAGGTTCAGAGAAGCCTCAATAAATATAAATAAAATCTCAACAAATTCAGATCATATATCAGTAGGTTCAGTTCAAAACCTAATATATTCAGATCAAATCTCAGACCCCAATAAATCTCAATAAATTTAGATAATAAACATGAAATAAATCCCAGTAGATTCAGATCGTATCTCAATTAAATATGGATCAAATCTCAGCAGACCCTAATCAAACTTAAACTGATCCACATCAAATCTTAGTTGAACCAGAGCAATTATTGGAAGATCCAAAACTGATCCTGATCAGATGTTACGGGTCAGAATTTTTGAACCAAGTCTCCTGATTTGTACGGTCAGAAGGTTGTGAGCTCAAATCCCACCAAGATCAGTGTTATATTAATAAACTGTGCTGAATTGTGGGGATGGAGGAGCTGGGTTGAATTAAAATGGTTGGAACTGGTGTGTGTGAGTGTGTGTGTGTGTGTGTGTGTGTGTGTGTGTGTGTGTGTGTGTCCTCTCTCAGGTGGGAGGTCGGCGTGTGGAACCTGTGTTCAGTGTCATGCGGAGTTGGACTGCAGACTCGCACCGTGTCGTGTGTTAGGAGTGCCGGACCGAATCACACTGAGCCTGTGCTGGGTTCTGAGTGCAGAGGGGCTCGACCTGCAGAGGTTCAGGCCTGCAACCAGGTGGAGTGTGAGCCAAGCTGGGAGATGGAGGCGTGGCACGCGGTGAGGTCTCACACACACACACACACACACACACACACACACACACACACACACACACACACACACACACACACACACAC
>JAVSBU010196780.1:0-12182 GCA_033118015.1 Loricariichthys derbyi
GTCTTCTACATGCTTTGCAAGTGGGAAAACCTTAAAAATCAGCAGTGTATCAAATACTTGTTCTCCCCACTGTAGCGTCCTGACTGGTTTAAATAAGCCAATCAGCTTTCAGTGTGGGCGGGCTCTTTGCTCGAAGAGAAGTTGTCAGTTGGCAGATATGCCCCAAAAACGCAAATACGAAACCCACTTCACCTCAGATTACATAAAACAATATCCTTGCCTAATAACGGTAAAAAATAATGGCAGTTTAGCAAGACTTCGCGAGTTTATAATACTTTTATAGAAAAAAAATGGGCTCCACGGCATGACTACATTATATTGGATTCCGCTATAGAACAGATCACGATATATCGGAGCTCCACTGTATTCTTAGTGGATTCTAAGAATGTTAGTGATGACCAACCAAACGGAAAACAATGAGAATCATTACACAGCGTGATACTTGTGTAGTTTGCTAACAGCGTAAGCATTTCTAATTTTAATACATTATTCAATAAATTACATAAGATTTAACACTATTATAAAATAGGCGTTGTCTTAATGATTTTGCTCACTGTAGATTAATGTAAAAGTTTTAAGTTTATATGGTGGCACCTCTACAGTCTATATTGAACTCCTTGGTTTATGCTACATTTAACTAATTATATGATTGTAACCCCACCATAAATCAGGGTGCACCTAAACAATACAACTCAATTAATACATATAATGCCTTATACAGTTTTTCTGGGGGTCTGGAATGGATTCATTTCATTCACATTATTGTTACTTATGGTAGAAATTCACTTGGTACTGTAATTCGAGGTACACTGTATAATAAAGATGATGTTTATTATAGTAGTAAACAAATTAATTTTCACACAATTCGGCATAGCTATATAAGTACACACACAGATCCATGTTTTACCGTTCACATCACCCCAATCCAAGACTAATTAAAGAAACTGATTTTCCTTTTCGGTCTCATAGGAATTAACTGATGAAGCTGCATATATCACAGGTGGAAAAATCGATACTGTGCCCTATATGAATAATTGATGGTTCGTAATCGATGGCCACTTTGATGTTGACATGATAAGACACTCGTACTAACATTATCCCTGAACTTTGTCTGGGTGGAGAAATGGATTCGAGGTCATATCAGTGCAGAAGATGTTAAACTTGAATCAGCTTAGCATTGTTAGCAATGGTTACAATAGAATATTATGAATAGAATATTATGACCACCCCTTTTTCTACATTAACTACCCATTATATCAGCTCTGTTTACCATATAGATGCACTTTGTAGTTCTATAATTACTCTAGTCCATCTGTTTCAATTTATGTGAATGTACTGCTCTTTAAAAACTACAGAAACAAAAATCTCAATAATTTGGGAACATTTTATTACACTTACAGACAACAACTATCACGGGATGACATAAACACACAGCACAGGGAGCTAAGAACAAAGCAGATAATGCAAGACAGGGTTTGGTGCATCAAACAGACAAACCTTGAATAGGAGCTATTACAGGAATGAATCAACAACCGAATTGCAGCAGAACTTGACAAAGTGCACAAAGGGTTTATACAGGACACAGAGGGTTTATATAGAGGAAGCACAACAAGCTGCAATTAAAGGTCAGAAGGGAGCCGTGTAGGATGATGTAGCTCCTGGGCTGCTCTCAGTGCCCATCATCCTTACACCTTAAAGAAGTACGACGAGTTGATTTGTAAGACCTCAAATCTTACAGTCTACAGTTTATTCAGTTCCACAAATAAAATCCAGGTGCAATCTATTCCCACTAATTCAAGCCAGAGATTTGTAATCGAAAATTCGCGTACATTCACGGTTATTTAAACAGGTTCAGATTTCAGTTGGATCCAAATGTCTAAATAGTCAAAAATATGATTTGTAGTGTGTTTTGTCTTATGTGAAAACTTGCATTGAGTTTAGACTCAGTTAAAAGAGGACATATAGAGTCAAAATATAAAATACGTTCATCGGCGTTGATGATGATGGCTGCAGAACCGAATCGGACGGCTGCGTTGGGTTGTCTTCACCCCTTACCCCTGTTGCAAATCCTGGTCTTTATGTTGTGATTTGTATTATATGCATATGGTGCTGAGATGTTTTCTTTTCTATTCCAAAACTGTACTCATTGACGGTGTTTTTTAACTCCTCCCCTTCCCCATGTATTCTTTATTCTGTATTATTTTCTCAGGTATTAATAATAGCCTACCTAGGTACAAATACATTTTATATTGCTCTTAGGCAGCATCTTACTGGAACTCACGGTCATCAATAATATATCAGCATGTCTTGCAGCTTCATTTTACACCAATCTGAAATTGTTTAAATAAAAAACTTAAAAAGAATTAAAAATGTGCTGCAACTTAGCCAATTGAAAGTGAATGTGTAAAGATCTAAATTAAATTTGAGTAAAGTATTCAATTTTAACTAGAGAGGTGCATTTCCTGCAGAAAATGCGAGTGTGATTGCCACGATGCAAGTGCTGAGTCAGGGGGCTCCCCGGTCCATGCATGCCGATTTTCATGTTTCTAGCTCAAAAAGTGTCAGAGTTACGGCTGTCGGAATTCAGCCGTAATGTTAAGTCAATGGGAAATTTTTCTCGCGTTTTCACGCATAGTGAGCGAATGCAATGTGCGAATTTTTAGCTGTGTACAAGCACCCGTGTCCCGAGAATTCTGCACATTTGGCGTTGGTCCTGTGTTGATATCTCGAAAACTGCGGGTGAAAATAAGTGTCAAAAAACGGCCAAATAATACTGTGCTCAATTGGTTTCCTATGGTCAGAAATTGTGAGCATGGTAAAAAGTGACCGGAGTGCCCGATCATGCCGCGACTTCAATTGCCAGGTCAGGGTGCCTCATGGTCCATGCATGCCGAATTTCATATTTCTAGCTCAAAAATTGTCAGAGTCACGGCTGTCCGAAGTTTGCCGTAATGTTAATTCAAAGGGAAACTTTTCTCGCGTTTTCACGCATAGCACGTGAATGCGACATGCGAGTTCTTATCTGTACACAAGCAACTGTCTCCCAAGAATTCTACATGTTTCAGTGGTTGTCCTGTGTCGATATCTCGAAAACTGTGGGCAAACTTGAGCTTCAAAAAACGGCCAAATAACATTTTGCTCAAAGGATTTCCAATGGCCAGAAATTGTGGGCATGGTAAAAAGTGACCGTAGTGCCCGATCACGCCGCAACTTCAAGTTCCTTGTCAGGGTGCCCCACGGTCCATGCATGCCGAATTTGATGTTTCTAGCTCCAAAATTGTCAGTTATGGCTGTCCAAAATTGGCCGTAATGTTAAGTCAATGGGAAATTTCATGTCGCACGAATGCAACATGCGATTTCTTATCTGTATACCATCTCCCGAGAATTCTGCACATTTTGGTGTTTGTCCCATGTCGATATCTCGAAAACTGCGGTCGAAATAGCACGTCAAAAAAACAGCTGAATAATAAGAAGAAGAAGATAGATGACCTTCGGATAACAATAGATAAATAAACTGACCATGTTCCTAAACAATAATTAAGTACAGTACTCAAGTAATATTATTGGAATGTAATGGGATCCATCCACAACTATTTATTGGATGGTTCTGCAGCAGAATTTTGTTCCTGGGACACTTTGTCAAGCCAGTGAACATATCACAACTTGACCAATAGATTTGCAAAAATAAAGAACGTCTTTTTACCATGAGTACCAAAACATTGATAAGAGACCATATAATATTTGATAAGTAGATTCCTTTCATAGAAGTAATCTACAAAGACTATATATCCTGACAGAAAAATGGACAAATTCATCGTCTTATCTGTTTAATCCAAGTCAAAGTCGTGGAAAAGCTGGTGCCAAGCCGGCAACACAGGGAGCAAGACAGGAACAACTCTAGGGGGAATTACAGTAACTGGACAAATGATTTTAATTATCTCTATTCTTAGTCTTTTGTTTGCGTTTTCATTTTACATTTTTTTATTATGTCAGTTCCTAAAATGCAGTTTTTCTTTGTTTCTAAGGCTGACTCGTTTGTGTGTGAGACAAATAACTTTTATGCAATGTGTTTTTATGTGAGAAACAAAGTTTGCGTAAACTAGACAATGAAGAACGATGTTAGTGTGTGGGTGGGTGAAAAATGAGTCACTTAACTGATCACAAGTACATGAGTGAGAGGAGAGGCAGATTACACAATGACAAGGACATTATTTAAGTTGAAACTGAGTTTGTGGTAAAAGTGTGTGCGCCTGCACGGACGCGTACGTGTGCGACTCATCAAATGCTTTCATTAGGCAATCACAGAGAACTAATCAGTTTAACAGGAGACTGTGAGAGCTGGTGCGAATTGGAAATGAAGAGAGAGGGTGCGCTTGGAGAAATGGGAGAGTGAGAGAGACATTAAAAGGAAGACAAAAAGGAAGGGGGAGAATGGTTTGAATGTTGAAATTTCTATTTTATTTTGACAACTCTATTGTCCTCTGTTTGCATCACTCACTAATAAACACGTAATGGATGGAATCACAACAGCCTGATGATGTGACAGTGGGGGGCTGTCAAGTTGTGGAACGGTTGGGATTAGAACCAGCGGAGCAGCCGTGCCGTGCACAAGCACACTGGTGTGACTGAGCTGAACGCAATTGGTTTCAGGAGGTTTTAGGACTATAAAACCCAGAAGTTGGAGTGATACAGATGCGGAGTCATTATCATCCTGATCACAGATAGGACCATATGGTGCTTGGTATCACTCCGGTTTGTCCCGGAGTGAAGTCCCAACATGCAGCAGTAAGGTTAGCCTGGTGCGTTCCATATTATTTTCCACCTGTTTGAGGCACCGCTCAGGGTGAATAAACCCACCCGTTTTGTGGCACCAGCCTGCTAGGTTCCTGGGGGGAATTCAACAATACCATGGGTGGAGCAACCAAGGGAGTAGGGAAAGATGGTACCACCCCTCTTTTGAAGAAGGGGGGGACAATGTAAAACCAGGAGGTTTGAGGAAACATTAGGTCGTAGAGGACAGAGTAGGGAAAGTGTGCTCCCTCGCACCCTGTGGTTGGCCGGCCAGTATGTCAACTGTAAAATCAGGTCCATGCACCTGCCTCGCCTCCCTTATCCCTGCATAGTTCGTTGGCGCGTTCATCTATCCGTAAAAATCAGGTCCACGCCACAGAGGAATGAGTCTGTCCCCACGGGATTGAGTTGGTCTAGTATGCCAGCGGTAAAATCTGTCTCCATGTAAGTACCTTGTCTCCCCGTTTTAGTGTAGTTGGTCGCTCCGTAAAATTGGGTCCACGGGACTATGCATGCCCCTGTCATCTCCGTACGCCCTAACCTTTTGCTGCATTTTGCCCTTTTTTCTCCTTTTTGATCTTCTTTCACTATATTTTGGGCATATGTTGTTTTTTTTATTTTTTTTTTGTTTAAATATGAGTTAATAAAGCTATCCATTATTCATGAAGCCATCTGCGTTTGGGTCCTCTGTTACCACCTCGCACCCATATCGTGACACCTGAAATATTGATTTAGAAATAAGCTACGGATATCTGCAGTAGGCACCAATGGTAAAGGTTAGTGGAGGACAGAGAAGGAAAATGGTTAATCAGTGATTCCCTAAATCAATGATTCCCAGCCTTTTCTTTATAGCCCCCCAAAAAGCTGGTCTCACACACACAGACAAAGTGTAAAGTGATTTATTGCAATTATTTATGGGCAGAAATTAGCATATAACTTTTTTCTTTTCTCTAGTTCCTTTTATAGTTATTTTTTGCCATTTTTTCTTTTCTTTTGACTCCTTTTCTTTTTTTTTTGAGTGAAAAATATATTTTTAACTTATTTTTATAGTTTTTTTTCAGTTAACATGGTTTAATACAATGTTTTATTATATTGTATTTATTGAATTGTATTTTAACAAATCAGCCACTAGGGGACACTAGTCAGTGTATATTTTGTGTTGGTCCCAAGTCCAGGTAAATGGTGAGGGTTGTGTCAGGAAGGGCAGCCGAGGTAAGACACTCGTCATCTAAGTGACATCATACCGGATCGGTCGAGTCCCGGGTTAACAACGACCACCACCGATGCTGTTGACAAAGAGGGTGCCGGTGGAAACTGTGCTACTGTTAGTCGAAGAACACGAGGACAGATGATGCAGTAAGAGAGGACATGGAAGTAGTTGGTGTGAGGACAGAGTAAGATGGAGGAGTATGACTCGTGTATTGTTTGGCACCAATACCCCCCTCCACCCTTTCAGGAGGGGCTCGGACCCCAGGGAAAAATGGCTCTAAAGCATATGGTGATAATGGGAGAACAATGAGGTAGGAGGACAGAGATATAGTAAATGGAAAATGTATGTATACGCCCTCTTTCATTAGTAATTGCGGTTACTTAGCATACAGGTATGCAATCTCCATAGACAAACAGTGTCAGAAGAATGGATTGTAATAAACATCTCAGTGACCTTCAACATGGCACTTTCAACATGGCACTTTCAACATGGCACAAGATCGTAATTGTGAGCTATCATGAATGCAGGTTCCCTTAATAGTGCAATTTTCCCATAATATTGCAACATTTCTAGTATTTTTGTTACATGAATGTGTTTGCCATGGCTCTGTTCCTCTGCAGTGCAGGGTTATGTAGTTTTCAAGGTTGGAATAGATATACCAAATACACTGTTGGAGAAGCTCTGGGTTGTTTTTTTATGTTCAAGGTTGCCAATTTTTTCCTCTTTGGTTGAGCATGAGGCATAATGGAAAATTTAGCTTCCAATAAAACATCCATTTTCTTGTAAGCCCAAAAAAGTATACTGCATATGAGGAGAAATATGATTTGTTTTTAGTGAGAATTCATTTTCTTTGACTATGGTAATGTTCACTTAATGACCGTTTTGGTTTTACAGTTGAGGCATCTCTTATATCAAGCCTCAGCCAATCAGCTAGTTCAGCAATATAAAATTTTTAATAGGAAGCCAGCCCATGTGATATACTGTGTGCTGGTCAACAGGTCGTAACACTAACTTATACTTAGTATTTTATTCAATTATTGTGTATAATTGTACTAAACTGATTTAAAGCGCCATGCTCTTAATTCTTCAAGTCAATAAATAGATTAGGACTTTCACAAGTTTATTTATGCAGCTTAAGTATTACTGGGTGTGTTAACGTAAGATTAAGGCTACGTTCACACATATACGGTTGCGGCCGAGTTAACTGAGATTTGGTTTACCGAAACGTCCGAATTGTATCCTGGAGTGTTTCTGCAAAACCTGGAAGCTTACGAATTAACCGGTGGTGGGCGTGGCCTAGACTGGGGAAAAAAAATCCTGGTCACACAAAAAGTTTCAACATGTTGAATAATTCTGGGAGTTTTTGCCGGAACCATAACATTACGAAATGACCGTATAGACAACCTGGAAAGACGGGAGTCTCCCTGTCCTTACGAAAGGCAACCGGCCTTTACGAAATACTTACTGGATAACCGAAAGTTAACCGGTAGGTTAGGGTGACCAGATTTTCAAAGCTAAAAACCGAGACTCTTAAATTTTACCAAAAATGAATGTAAGCCATATCCTCACCAGTAACTTAATAACAGTTTTTGTTGTGATGAAAGAGTAATTTTGTACATTGCCTGTTATGACCAATAGGTGGCATATGACCACGTAAAGTAAAACGTGGCATTACGTCACGGACATGTGGTACACTGTTAAGCATTTTAATTGGTCTATTTCCATCGCTGTGACAACTTTGTGATTGACATACAAACAGCCCAAAGTCAACGAGTCCCATGTGCTGTAAGCCATTATATATGTTTATGATTACATTGTAATCATAAACATATATGATTACATATGTACATCTGCACAGTGATGTCCTAGGGGGAGGAGCTAAATTTGCATATTTTCGTGACCTTCCTAAATGCTACCCTTATATACGTACGGCTTACCTCCACATCCGTACTATTTCACCTTTATATACCTTAATACTGCCTGGACCGTCAGCGTTACCAAAAATGAACCGCTTTATCCGTTTCCCTTCTGGTCCGGTTAATTGCAGGAAAAACTGTATAACCATGCGTATAACCTGCCTTTACGTATTTTTAAAAGGGTTGACCTGCTTTGCCTGGACTCCACCTCATTTAACTGGGATTTTTGCAGGTAAAGCTGGAAAAGGCTTATCTCGGTTAACTCGGCCGGAACTGTGTATGTGTGAACGTAGCATTAGTTTGAGTTAAAATCTAGTGAAACATTTGTGGAATACTGAGAAAAACTTTCCACGAGTTTGGTCCTTGGCTGTAAGGTCAGGCATTGCTGTAAGCCCCCATAAGCTTCACAGTTTACATTCTAACTTAGCTCAAAGGTGTCTGATTCGATGGAGTAAAGGTCAAGGCTCTGTGCAACCCAGACAAGCTCTTCATCTCACTTGGCAAATCAGTTCTCTATGGACTTTGTTTTACAGGAAAGGGTATGAAGCTGATGAACTGACTTGGTGAGGTGGAAACCTGTAAAAGGGCATATTAAAAGACACTGAGGTGTTTTGGGCAAGCCATTCTACTGCCATTGTTTCTACAACCTCTGGCAAAAATTATGGAATCACCACTCTTGGAGGATATTCTTTGAATTGTTTAATAGTTTAAAAATATAAATTACAGCCATGCCACAAAACTATTACTTTCCAAAATTCCAACCTTCTGGCATTAAGAAATAATGAAACATAGAATTGTTGTGGTCAATTGTTTTTTTTATAGTAGATCACTCAATTCTGAGGAAAAAAAATTATGAAGAAGAACACTGATCCCTTTGTACTTTGTTGCATTTTATTTCATTTTCATTCATAGCAGACCCCCTTATCCAGAGCAGCTTACAATGTGTACAGTCATACAATCCAAGCAATTATGGGTTAAGGGTCTTGCTCAAGAACCCAACAGTGGTAGAGGTGGGATTTGAACCCTGGACCTCATGGTCCATAGTCCAACATTATTAACTATCTAAGGCATGGAATTAAATATTGACAGATAGTATTCTACATCACTCTGGTTCCTACTGTCATTAACCATTTAGTTTAATTTCCACCAGAAATTTTAAACTGGATTGACATCTGGACTATTTGCAGGCAAAACCATTGACATGATATGATATTATAAGGAATGTTTTCGCATTCTTTGCCCTATTGATGATGTAATGACTGCTTTCCCCCATGCCTTTATCTGACATGCAGGCCCATATCATCAACCACTTTGGAAATTTACGCTTTCTCTTTAGGCAGTTATGTTCATAAATTGAATTGGAGCGACAACAAACAAAAGTTCCAACATCACTTTGCCCAATGCAGATTTGCAAGTCATCACTGAAGAACACATGCATCCAGTTACCCATACCCATTTTCTTTAACCCCCTGTACCCTTGTTCTTTTCAGTTTAGGTGTTAATGATGGCATTTGTTTAGCTTTTCTGTATGTAAATTGCACTGCTTTTATGTGATTTCTTACAGTTCAGTCACAGGCATTGAGTCCACTTTCCGCCCACTTGTTTCCCATTTGTTTTGTTGTGCATGTTCTGTTTTTAAAACATATTGCTTTAAGTTCTTTATCTTGATGCTTTGATGTCTTCCTTGATCTTTCAGTATGCTTTCCTTTTACAGCTTTCCATTTAGTTTTTACTTGGTTCACACTATTGAAATCCGAAGGTCATATTGTTGTTCTTCTTCCGCCTTATTATTAGGCCGTTTTTTTGACACTTAACTCATCCCACAGTTTTCAAGATATCGAGACAGGGACAAACACCGAAACATGCAGAATTCTCAGGAGACGGTTGCTTGTATCCAGATAAGAAATCGCATGTCGCATTCGCTACGTGCAAAAACGTGAAATAATTTCCCATTGACTTAACATTACGGCCAACTTCGGACACCTGTAACTCTGACAATTTTTGAGCTAGACACATGAAAATCGGCATGCATGGACCGGGGGGCACCCTGACCCGGCACTTGAAGTCAGGGCGTGAACGGGCACTCCAATTTTTACCACGCCCACAAATATCCGGCCATAGGAAAACCGTTGAGCACAATGTTATTCAGCCGATTTTTGATGCTTAACTCACCCCGCAGTTTTCGAGATATCGACACGGCCAAAACACCGAAACTCAGCCGTAACTCTGACACTTTTTGAGCTAGAAACATGAAAATCGCCATGCATGGACCGGGGAGCCCCCTGACCCGGCACTTGCATCGTGGCAATCACACTCGCATTTTCTGCAGGAAATGCACCTCTCTAGTATCTTATTATTATTACTTAATAGCAGAAGGTTGGAAATTTGAGAAATTTTCTGGCATGTCTGTGATTTATTTATTCTTTTTTACAATTGAAAGAACGTCCTCTAAGACCAAGAGTTGTGATTTCATAATTATGCCAGCTGTTGCATGGTGATTCCTGTGTGTCCATGGCAGCTGAAATAACAGATCTGTATATACTGTATATACCTTGGTATAATAAGTAAACTTTAACTTTTTAAAATGCTGCATATTCCAGTAAAATACATATTTCTTACTGGGGGCACAACACTGAACATATTTCTTATGATTAGTGCAGACACTGCACAAGTGTATTCGCTCAAGTTCAACGTTTAAATCATAATCCATTGAGGGCATATGGTTATTTTTGAAAAACTTGGCATACATCTGTCGAAGAAGCTGCATGGGCAAGATACATGGCCTGTGAATACTGAAGTGTGCAATTTGAGTGTGAAATTTCAATTACAGTCTCGCCTACTGGTTTCTGCATCATTTCGAGCAAAGCTACAAAAGTTGTTCTAGGGAGATTACAGCGTTAATGTTAAATAAAGTCAGATTTATTTTATAACACTTTTTACAATTGTCACAAAGTTGTTTCACCATTTTCTATTCTAATATCTAAGGCTGATCTAATACTAAGCAAGCCTAGGGCGACAGTGGCAAGGAAAAACTCCCTAACATTATAAGGAAGATTCAAAGAGAGACCCATTATTTTGGGCAGTCCAGATGTTATATCTAATGAGATTTTCTTTCTTATTAATGTGCATGCTCCATATATTGACACTGTGTCAATGCAGAATTGCTCACATGAAAATAATTTTATTATTAGGGGATTTTAATAGTACTTTGGATTAGGAAGTAGATACAATTTGCAAATCCTCAATGATCATAAACCTGATGTATGAAGGGAAGCTTCTTTAGAGTTGGACATAGATTTTGAAAACCAATTTAAATGTAATTTTGAAGGATGAAAGCAGAATTAGTGTTGGACGTAATAGTGAGACATTGGTGAAAAAAGCAATAACAAGTGCTTTATGGCACTGCATTATTAGCCAGTAGGCTTATTCCTTAACTCCTTAGACCGTATCATGTAGCACTGTATCATTTGTAATTTACAGTATATCGATCTGTCAGCAGTATACAGTGCTTAGTACAAGCACATTGAAGAGCAAGATGAAACTTCTAGAGCTACTTACATCAAAACGGCCCAGTAGGTGTGATGGATTAGATTAGATTGTTGCTGATATAGAGATGAATAAACTGTTGTAAATCTGATAGAAGAGAGAAGAGCTCTATATTAACATCTTGGTTTAGAGAAAAATTTAGAAAACTGCTCAGTCATTAGACTTGAAGGCTAAGAGTGACTGTCAACCATCACAAAAGTACTAGTACATCTCAAAAAATTAAAATATCATGAAAAAGTTTTATATAGATTCATTATACATAGAGTGAAAAATTTCAAGCTTTATTTCTCGAAATTTTGATGATTGTGGCTTACAGATAATGAAAACCCAAAATTCAGTGTTTCAGAAAATTAGAATATTACATAAGATTATATTACAAAAATTTCCCATAAAGTCACATCAAGACTAATTTACAGGAGCAAAATGACCTCGCTGGTAATTGGACAGTGGCTTGTGGAGGATCCACCTTCAACACCATAGGTACTTGGAAACATGTGCTTGTATTAAATATTGCACTGCTTTGATTTTTCCTTGGCTTGACGACGAAACCCACGTTTGGACGTTTAGACGAAGCCTACCGGAGACGATACATAGTCTGCTGAGGAGGATTCATGGTCTACCATAGAGGATTCGTGTCATTTTAAGGATATAAATGCCATAGAAATGCCATTTTCATTGTTGGATACAAGTTTCTCCGTTCATGAGATACCGGAGTGATT
>JAVSBU010196991.1:0-12176 GCA_033118015.1 Loricariichthys derbyi
TGTGTGTGTGTGTGTGTGTGTGTGTGTGTGTGTGTGTGTGTGTGTGTGTGTGTGTGTGTGTGTGTGTGTGTATATATGTACGTACTTGCATATGTACGTACACACATACTGGGGAGCTGAATGAAAAGAATACAGTCTTGAAGAGCAACGTATTAAGTAAAATACACCATTGCTTTCTATTTTTGAATGAATGATAATAAATATATAGTTATTTTAAAATTTTAAGGGCTTGTAAAACAATAATTGTGTAATATTACTAGAGCACAGACTGTCCACATCTGCAAATATAACAAGTTTGGCAGCCAACAGCTTTCAATAGGGATCAGTTATGGGGAAAAAAATACTTATTCCTGTAGCTACCATTGAAATACAGTATTTGACTTTTCATGTATATTTTTCCCGTCATTTTTTCATGGTCTCTGAGTAATTAGAAAGTAGTTCTTACAAATCTACTCCAGTTAAATAGTGCAGTGACACTAAGCCTCCATTTGTAGTATGAGGAATTTCTTTGACTGACGTGGATTCATACACTAGAGGACTGGCCTTAAAACAAAAACAATGAGCTGACTGAAAATAATAGTAATTTCCTTATTGAATTTTCGTATTGAATATATCAATATCAATTATATCCATAATTGATGGCTTATTTGGTGCTGATCACAAGTCTTTGATTTGGAGATATTTGTGATTTTCAGATTAAGTACTACTACTACTCAAACAAACTCTTTTGATACTTCAGTAAGGGAGTAAACGGATGAACTGGTTAAGTTTTAACTCACAACTCCTGTAAATTCCATCTAATGTAGCATGCTAGTTCTCCTCTCTGGCCTGGTGTTCCAACACCAGGGTTCTTTGAAACGAGTAGTGTGTAGAAGAAGGAATCAGTCTGTATGGCTGAATGTTTCACTCTGTAGATATGAGCACATTTATCCTCAAATTAGTCCTTTGTAAATTCTTTCAGAAGAAAAACACTTACACCCCCATAAGTTGTATTATAAATGTTACCTTGAGAGCTAATATGGCTTCCTAGTGTTATTCCACTGCCACTGTATTTTCACTTCGGCATTTCTTAGCTTCTCTCTATCTTTCCTTGAGCAAATGCAGGTAAGGATGAGCTGTGTACAGAATAGTACAAGAGATTTGTGGTGCACTCAAGGACTTCTCTGTGGTGTTGTTCCTGAAGGAACTCTCTATTTACCTCTGTGGATAGATCAAGGCCAGTTATGAGGAGGAGTGTTCTGTTGCTTTTTCTCTCTACTGTGGAAGTGCAGAGGCCAGTGGGATCAAAAGACCTTTGAAAACAATGTATTTCTTGCATAGCGCTGCACTATTGTTTTGTTAAATAAACACAATGGCATTGCACCATCTGGAGGACTTGTAATGCTGTGTGCTGTTCTGGTGCTTACCAAAGCATCTGTGGAGCTTTTATATGGATAAAATGCATGCATCATAAGAAATTAGTATTTACTTTTTTTGTATTATATGACCTTTTATTGCACTTGTTTTCATACCAACAGGTGGGGTTCTTTGGTTATGTGAGCTTCACAGACACCATAGCTGGGAATGTACTGATGAATTTCCCGTCAAACCTTGTTACGGAGATGATTCGCGTGGGCTTCATGATGTCTGTGGCCGTGGGCTTCCCTATGATGATCCTGCCCTGCAGACAGGCTATCAACACCATGCTTTTTGAGCAGCAGGTTAGACTGGGACACCACATTAAAACCTATACCACTAGTGAGAAAGCAGATACCAATGTTTTTCATTAACCTGAGATGGATAAAGGAAAGCAGTGCTCTGAAATAATACTAAAAAGTTTACATTACCAAAAACTGAAAATAATGTAAATTTCACTTGTTACTCTCCCACTCTTTGTTGGTATAAAAGCTGGAAAAGATTGTTACTACACTCTCTATGACAGTATTTGGATAATAATACACTACGGGATGTGTATTGCTATCATAATGGTGAGAAAAAAGGCCCTCTGAAAACCAAAAGGGACTCGAAATCAAAAGCTCATTTTGCAGTGCCATAATACCCACTAGTCTAACAGTAGTTGGGTAGGGGTAGATTTTATAGCTTAGTTTCCAGACTTTTTCAGTCCGAATTCTGACCAAGCCAAAATATTAACCTGGTGGACTCGTTCTTGATCCTCTTGCAGAATGGGCAGGAGCATTGTCTTGCTGAAAAATAAACATTGGCACATTCCATGATTATAGAAAACAACTTTTAAGCTGTGAGAATCAAGCCTTTCTGTAATATTCTCTTGTACTTCAAAGGCATTTATTTATTAACTTTTCACAATGAAGAAGGTCACCAGTATAAGCAATTGAAAAAGCTTCCCTCACTGTGCCACATTTGCGTCCATGCTTAACCTTGTCAACCTTTGTAGAGAAGCAGTCACTTCTCACCAGGTCTCCAAATACAGCTCACTGGAGCAATACCATAGAGCTCAAATTGTAATTTATCACTTCTCACAACACTGCTGAACCATTGAAAAATACTTTCCATATTCAACAGGTATTGTTTTTCTCAAAAAGCAATTACCGTATTTTCGGGACTATAAGACACACCGAATTATAAGACTCATTCAGAGAAACAAAACAGTCAAATAAATCGAACAAAAAAACCCTAAACCTTGTTCAGTTGTAAAACAAGATAAAAAACCAATACACTTGTTTTTTTAGTTCACTCCTCCTCCATAAATCCTTTAAATCCATCATCCTCATTGTCTGAGGTAAACAGTTGAGTGATTTCAGCATCAGTACATGTCCGTATCTGGATCTGCATGTTTCAGCAAGCCTGGAGATCTCTCTTATTATCTGAGTCCTTCGTGAAAGTTTGAATAGAGACTGTAGAGACTCTTCTACCTGCTGTTCTCTGTTCAATAACGTCCTCTAACTGTGGCCAGCGCGTTTGATTCCCTCTGAAACTCGTAGCTTTTGGTCTTCTTTGTTTATTCTTGGTGTTTGGCACAAATCATCTTGCTTTTTCTACTTCCACACCATTGATTAATTAATGTTGAAATTTCTCACAGCTGGTCTATTTCCATGTTCTATTGTGTACCTTATAGCCTTGAGTTTGAAATCCACTTCATAAGCTTTTCTTAACGGGCACCATTTTGAGTTTCTAACAAACACAGCATGGCCCCTGACTACGGTAGCCGTAATGGTCCTAAAATCCATCAAACGCTTCGGCTTATTTGCATAACAATCCTAAAACATTTTGACAGATTTTTGAGCACTGTGTATCACAAAATTGATCAGTAAGCACAACCAGAATCCATACATAAGGCGCACTGGATTATAAGGCGATCTGTCGATTTTTGATCAAATTAAAGGATTTTAAGTGCACCTTATAGTGCGGAAAATACGGTAATTTTAATACATCTTCTAGACACAAAACCTGTGTAAGACAAACCTTTATTTTTATTACTAGTCTAAGAAAGTATGGTTTTCTGAGGAGATTCCCCATAAAAAAAAGTCTTTTTTTTTCTTTTTTTCTTTTTAAGATTCTTTTTAAGGTTCTAAGGTTCACAGATGCTAACTTAAAGCCTGCCTATAATCATCATTAAGCAAATATGTTGCTTTCAATTTAGTTTTGGTAGTGAAAATATAGAAAGGTTCTTCAGAAAGTCAGAAACACAAAATATGAGATGAGCTAATCTTTGCTAACATCATTCTCAATCTTTCTATTATGTGACTTTACAGCCTGAGTTCTGTAAATATTTCTGGAAAAACAACTGTGGTGGTGCTGTGGTTAAGGTACATAGATTTTCAGTCAAGGAAAAAAATTGCATGTAAACAGGAGAAAAGAAGGTTACATTGGGCTGAAGAGAAGCAATCATTAAGTGTGGATGGTTGGATGAAAGTGATATTCAGCAATGAATCCCAAGTCTGCATTGGACAATTAGATGATAATGGAACTTTTGTCTTTGCTGTTTTAATAAAACACTGCCCAAAGAAAATGTAAAGGTCCTGGGGAGACGGCAGTCATTACCTCAACAGTCAACGGACAGGTGTATGCTGGCATTTAATGCACTTCTCTTATCCCATCGATAGAAATTAGGTTTGGTGATGAGGTAATTTTTCACCAATTGTACAATTTCATCAGTTGTACATCAGCCTGAGTTCTGTACGTATTTCTGGAAAAAACAACTGCGGTGGTGCTGTGATTAAGGTACTAGATCGCTGACTAGAAGGTCTAGGGTTCAAATCCCAGCCCTCTGTCAAATTCCAGCTGTTTGGGCTTTGAGGTCCTAAACTCATGATTGTTTGCACTGTAAATTTTAAGATATAATGTAGCAGTTCTGAGTCACTGTGTTTATCAAATGACTAAATATTAATGTAAATTGTAGTTCATTCTCAATGAAAGGATAAAATGTTAATAAAAATATCAAAACTGATAGATCATATAGTCACAGCCATTTAAGAAGTTATCCAAAGCAAGATCCATATTACAATTCAGAATAGGGTTCAAGTAAAACGGGCTTCTCAAAGTATGCTTCAGACAAATTAAATTAATTAATGGCATTTTGTTCTATAATTGTACAATCATCAACCACTGAAATCACAATTATATTTTGCTGTTCCTCCTCTGATTTTTATGACAGATTGAGTTCTTTGATGACATTTACTTCACTAATGAAAAAGAATTTTGCACATCAAGCTGGGTTCAACTTTCACAAATAGCAGTTGACAGATCAGATTTGCAGAATGAAGCTTTGTCATGGACCAGGTTTTTTAATTTCCACCATAAATTTTCATTCGTCTTGAGATCTGGACTGTTTGCTGACCATGTCATTGAATAGATATGTCTTTTCTGTAGGTCAGCTTCAACACTCTCCGTTGCATTAGCTTCCAAAAAAATTACTCCAACACCAAACCTAATTTCTGTCGATGGTATGAGAGAAGTGCATTAAATGCCATCATACACCTGTCCATTGACTGTTGAGGTAATGACTGCTGTCTCCCCAGGACCTTTACCTTTTCTTTAGGCAGTCATCTGAACATTTTTCATTAGAACAAGGATGAAAGTTCTTTAATTGGTAAATGCAGATTTGGGATTCATTGCTGAATAACACTTTCTTCCAATCATCCACACTTAATTATTGCTTCTCCTTAGCCCACTGTAACCTTCTTTTCTCCTATAAAGCTAGAATTAGGTACTCTGTGGAAGTCTGAATGGCCGAACCTTCTTTACACCACTTATTAAATATACCACTTGAATGGTTTTAGGAATCTGTGTCTCAAAATAGGCACTCATTAGTGTATTTAATTGACAAATCAACTTGTTTTAGCTCTTGTATGGCACAGCAGCAGTTCGTTAGCCCACCATTGAGGAGATCTGTGTTTGAGTACCAGCAGTGCCTTTTTGGCTGTTTTCCATGTAACACAAACAAATAACTGGCCATGTCTGTGATAAAGTAGGCTGAATGGTGGAGTGTGTCCAGGTGCTGCAACAGCAAAGCTTTCTGAATCCTAAACTTCTTTTTTTTTTTTTTTTTAAATCCTTTAAAATCCCTTTTTTTTTTTTTTTTTTTTTCCTGAATCCTAAACTAGCGTACCAACCAGGGTGCATGTTTGTGTTGCACCACTTGAATTCTGAGATAACCTCTAGACTCCTGTGACCCTGGCCAGGGTGAAATAAAAAAAATTGAATAAATAAATGAAAGAATATTTACATCGGTAATGATTGTTTACATGTGCAAAATGCTATTACATATTATATAGATATAGTGCATACTATATAGTGATGTATTTTCTGTTGGAGTTTAACGCACCCAATGTGTCTGCACAGACTGCGTTACTGATATTATTGTCTTCCTCTGCATGACCCATGGTTTAATTGAGAGGCCTCTCAAATCAGTTACTATGACACTAATGAAAATGTAAACTAATAATTAGTGTGGTGGTATTTCTATTTCTGCACTTTTTCAGTAGTAGAAGTACAGAATGGATATATGTAAAAATATGCTAGTGGCACAAGAAGTGTAAGATGGGGTTTGAATTTGTTTGTTTTTATTTTCTTTGAATATTTTAAGTATTTCAAATTAATTAATCTACCTAATAATGCTTGAAAAAAATTGACTTTGTTATAACTATGGTAGAAACGTAATGTTCAGCACAAGGTGTCCAACTAATTGATTGTTTTTCATGACAAAACATGTTATAAGGCTTGTAACACATATCCTACTGTAAGATATTTGAATATGGACTAAATTTTTCAAATTTCTATGTTTTATGGCCATTTGGGAAATTTGAAAATTGGACACCATGATGTAGGTTACACAAGAAGGAAAGGATTTGATAAAAGTTCAGTTATAGTTCAGACAATATGAATTTATTACTATCTTTGGCAATGAATATGTGCGACAATACGAAAGAAATACCTGGATAAACTTTTTCAATGAAATAAATGTTTCCTGAACAGGTGGATGTAACGTAACTCACACAGACACCGGATACCACTAGAATATTTTTACATATATAATTAGGGGTATGCAGTCACTAAATAACTTAGTTACTGGGTTAAAATTAATGTTTCTTTCAGGAAATCCAATAACGCCGTTATACCTTATGCTGTTTACATAAGCACTGAAATCAGCTAAATGATAAAAGCTGATGACGTTTATTAGTATAACAGACACACACTGATCACCAAGTCTGAAATTTCAGTTGTAAAATCAAGCTCAGTGTCCCAGCGTTTACACCACTGGAGACCAGGCGTTATATTAGGATTTTGCAACAGCTACACAGCAGGCAGGTTCAGGAAGGATATAAATGTCTGTGATTGATGGGAAGAAGTTGAGAGCTGCTCCATAAAGCAGCTGAGACATTGGCTTACAGTCTAACTGCTGCTGTGCTGAATCAGCTTGGATGCCAGCACAGAGAGGCAGCCATGAGAACACTGAAGACCCTTGTCCTTTTGAGAAATCCTGCTTTTCAGCTGGTTCTTCAGAAACATGATTTGTACTAAACGGTCTATTGATAAGTGCACCAGGAATAAGTATAGTATATTTTTGTTTAGAATATTGGTCATTCTGATGCTGGTCTGTCATTTGTTTTTCAGCAAAAGGATGGCACATTTGCTGCTGGTGGGTACATGCCGCATTTGCGCTTCAAAGGCATCACTCTGTGCATTGTCTTTGGCACCATGTTGGGAGGCATTCTCATCCCTAATGGTTCGTGAATTCATATTTGTTTGTGCATTTCTATGTTTATGTACTTGTCTTTTTTGTGGAAATTGCTTTAGATCAGGTGTAGTCAGCATGACGTTAATAGCCATGTCAGGTATACTGACATCACAGTCCATTCCTTTCTTCAGAACTGCTCTGTAACAGAGACCCACTTACACCATCTCCTTTCACTCTTCACCATTCCTTCATTAATAGTAAAGCAGGATAACAGTGACACGTACTTTCTAAAAGTAGATGATGTTTTATTCGTACAGTGGAGATAGGTCATTGTTGGCCCTGTGGACCCAATTAGGCTAATAGAGAGGAAGAGCTTCATATACTCAAGGGGGGTTAATGGGGAAGCATAGCTCTGTCCACTATTTTGGCTCCATTAATGACAGCTGTAGGCAAGCATACACTGAAGGGTATAAATTTGACTTAAAACACTGTCCATCCTATGAGCAGCCATATTGTTTATGTGCCCAGTTTGGCAGCAGCAGGGCAGCATGGAAAAAGATGGCAAGGGTTATTTAGAAATGTTTACACTGACTGGCCACATTATTAATGTATAGCTGTTCAACTGCTTGTTAAAGCAAATACCTAATCAACCAATCACATGGCAGCAACTCGTCATAACTGGTCATAGTCAAGATGACCTGCTGAAGTTCAAACTGAGCATCTGAATAGGGAAGGCAAGGTGATTTAAATTACTTTGAATGTGGCATCGTTATTGGTGTTAGACAGGCTGGTCTGAGTGTTTCAGAAATTGCTGATGGACTGGAATTTTTACACACAGACATCTCTAGGGTTTACAGAGAATGGTCAGAAAAAGAGAAAATATCTAGTGATTGGCAGTTCTCTGGATGAAAATACCTTGTTGATGCCAGAGGTCAGAGGAGAATGGCCAAACTGGCTGAAGCTGAAAGGCAACAGTAGCTCAAATAATCACTCGTTACAACCAAAGTGCGCAGAAAAGCAGCTCAGAACACACAATGCTTCAGAACTTGAAGCAGAAGATGAACACAGGGTGCCTCTCCTGACAGCTAAGAACCGATAACTGAGGCTAAAATTAACTAGGGTTTACCAATATTAGACCATAGATAACTGAAGAACATTGCCTGTTCTGATGTGTCTCGATTTCTGCTGCTTCATTTGGATGGTAGGGACTGAATTTGTTACCACCAACATGAGAGCTTGGATCCATCCTACCTCATATAAACGGTTTACCCCTTAATACCACTTGAGCATTGTTTAAATACAACATCCTACTTGAGTAATGTTGTTGACCATGTCCATCCCTTTATGAGCACAGTGCACATCTTCTGATGGCTACTTCCAGCAGGATAATATCACCATGTCCCAAATCTCAAATCATCTCAAACTGGTTTTTGGAAAATTCACAGTACTGGTTCACTGAGTTCACTGTACTGGAATGGCCTCTACAATCACCAAATAAGAATACAATAAAGTACCTTTGGGATGTGGTGGAAATGGAGATTGGAATTATGGATGTGCAGCTGACAAATCTGTAGCAGTTGTTATGCCGTCATGTCAATGTGGACCAAAATTTTTGAGGAATGTTTTTACCACCTCGTTGAATTTATGCTACGAAGAATTAAATCAGTTCTGATGGCAAAAGTGGGTCCAACCCGGTATTAACAAGATGTATCTAATAAAGTGACTATATTCAGCAGATTGACTTAAACATTATGCTCAAAATGTTGTTGTTTTATTGTTTAAAAAAAATCTGCATTTAATGTATTGCTGATATAAATGTACAGTGTTCCCTCACTTATCGCGGGGGATCCGTTCAAGACCCCCCGCAATAAGTGAATTTCCGCAAAGTAGCGACACGTAATAACTTTTCCCATACTGTACATGTACCTTTTAAAAAAACGTCTACTTAAATGTTCATAAAATGTTTTAAACTCCTAAACCTTTTTAAAAAATTGATATGAGTACTTACCATTGAATATACGTCCTACAGCTAGAATGATAGGAATCAAAAAAAGATGGCCACTGCCAAATGACTCTTTCAAAATTAAAGACTCCGCCTTACCTAAATGTATAGACTGTCATGAAATCTGTACATTTAGCTAAAGGTGGAGTCTTTTATTTTGAAGTCTCTCTTATAAGTGAAGTTAGCCACAATAAGAAAGTATTTATGTCAATATTAAATACAGATAACTTACAATTATTTACAATGTATAATACGTACTACGCATGTGCAAAAATACTTTAAACGGAGTACCGCAAAACCCTGTGAAAAAGCAAAATACCAAGGTAAATATTTTACATTAATATTTTTTGAAAATCCGTGAAGTAGCCAGTCCGCGATAAACGAACCGCGAAGTAGCGAGGGAACACTGTATTCATATTATCCTTAGTAGTGCGTAGAAGTATGTATGCTAAATAATGTGATTTTTTTTTCTAGTGGAAACTATTCTGGGTCTGACTGGAGCCACTATGGGCAGTCTGATCTGTTTCATCTGCCCAGCACTCATCTATAAGAAGATAATGAAGAATGGCCTTGCTGCTCAGGTACTGAACATGTAACAAATCTGCACATAACCGTAGTGATGCCACACTGCTGTACAGAGTGTTTAATGAACAAGGTATTTTATGTACCTTCTAAACCCCGCCTTTAAGGGGTGAAATATTTGCACAGCTGCTGTGAAAATGCCTTATGACTCTGTGTTGAATGTAATGTGTGATTGCTCACATCTGTCTGACTAGGCCATTATCTACATCTTTAGCATTAATTACCCTAAGCAATAATTACTCTTAAGTTAAAGAAAAATGACAAGCTGATCAAACAAGACTGTGTAACATATATCATGTTAATTAAATCACACCACATTCGCCTGTTTTATTAAGCCTTTTTCAGACTAAAAATTTGGGTAATTACCAGGTTACGTTCGTTGGTAATTTCCCAGGATTGAATAATTTGCACATGCATTCCTCACTATAATTTTCTGGTTTACACCCATTTACCTGTGAAAGACCCATTATACATGAAGTGACGTACAGCAGATCCCACAAGCTCCCCTTAAATAAACTGTAGAAGAGGCACCTTCATGTCCAGAATGGGTGGGCACTGGTGGTGCTCCTAAAATCTTCTTCCACATCTGTAACAGACAGAGTTTCTTAATTCTTTTCATTTAGTTGCTTTTAGGAAGCAAGATATATAATAGTCAACAAGCTTATTATTTATTTGACAAATTGACTCGTTTTGGCAGTCGAATAGTGTAGTAAAAATTTGCTATCTTGGGGACCCAGGTTCAAAATCCTAGTGGTGCTTTCCAACAGTATTGGGCATCTCACAAACCCATAATTGGCCGTGTCTGAGGGACAGAAGGTCAGATGGGGAAGCAGCCCCAGGAGTTACAAATTCAACACTTTCCAAGCCATGAGTGGCACCCCATCACATTCACCTGACCACTGTGATCTGACCAGAATAAACCAGGGGTATAAAAAAAAGAAAAAATACTTAAAGCAATACTTGTTTTGTCAGTTGTTGCTTGTGTTTACATGTACTACTTATTTTCTTTAATCTGTGGGATATAGAGGGAACTGTGTTTTACAGTGGTGTTTTAATTCTTTTCTTTTAAACCAACCAAGCACACTCAGGAAATACATATATCCTTGGTAAAAAATTCCTTCATGTCCTAGAGAGAGAATGCTTTTTGTAAGTTTATTGACACTCTGAACCTAAAACCAAGTATTTGCAGAGTTTAAAACACTGAATAAACACCAACTCCTAACTGGTAAAAGTACTTGTGTATTTGGGGATTTAGTTTCTTCCATTTCATATAGGAAACATGCACACTTTTCCTCAGTTCAACCATGCAGATGTAATCGTGCTATGCACATGGTGATCAAAGGCTGGTACATGATTTCTAAATCTCCACAGATGATCAGTGGTTCTGTCCAGTCAGCAGCGACTGCCCAGAAGGGCGGTGTTCCTAATTTGGTGAACGACAAAAGAGAATTTGCATTAGTTGCTTTTTTCATCTCTGTAACAGCCACAGCAGATGTTTGGATTGGCAAGACAGGGTGATGCCTCTCTGCCAGGATTGTCTGCCATTTTCATGCCAAGTGCCATAGAGCATCTTATGCTGCCAGTGCTAAAAGAATGCAGTGTTTAACACAGCCTAAATTAAAAAGTACTTTATTTCGATGTAGGATTGCTCAGTACAAAAGTATTTGAAATCAACCTTTTTTGTTAGTATCACAGGTGGTCCAGTAATAATAGCTAAATTGGAAATGCATAAGATTTTGAAATATATGGAATAGAATTGTATGTGTGTCTGTCCACAAACTCATTTCTCATAACAATTTGTAAAAAGGGTTACCTTTTGAAATCACTTCATCTCAGACTGAATTAGAGAAAACCAACATTTAGTTGAAGTAAATGTAGTCTGAGGGGAAAAAAGCACTTTTCAAAAAAAAAAAAAAAACAGTTATATAACAGCTGCCCAAAGAATGAGGTCAGCTGATTACCTGAATATAGTGAACGACCAGGTTATTCCATTAATGGATTTTTTCTTCCCTGATGACATGGGATTTCCAAGATGACAATACCAGGATTCATCAGGATCAAATTGTGAAAGAGTGGTTCAGGGAGCATGAGACATCATTTTCATATATGGATTGGCCACCACAGAGTCCAGACCTGAACTCCATTGAAAATGTTTAGGATGTGCTAGAGAAGACTTTGCACAGTGGTCCAAATCTCCCATCATCAGTACAAGATGTTGGGGAAAAATTAATGCAACTCTGGACAGAAATAAATGTTGTGACATTGCAGAAGCTTGTGGAAACAATGCCAGGGTGAATGCAGGCTGTAAACAAAGCTAAAGGTGGTCTAACGAATTTTTATTATTATTTTATTTATTTGTTTGTTTTTTATGTGTTTGATTTGTGTCTGTGTGTCTGTGTGTCTGTGTGTCTGTGTGTCTGTGTGTCTGTGTGTCTGTGTGTCTGTGTGTGTGTGTGT
>JAVSBU010197202.1:0-12170 GCA_033118015.1 Loricariichthys derbyi
TCAAGAGTGTAGGACTGAGGGTGGAAACTCTGCAGTTGCCAGGAAGGGGACGGGGAGGAGGACCAGGGAGGGGATGTGTGGATGCAGTTGGAGAGGACATGGAGGTGGTTGAGGTGGGGACGGAGGACGACTCGCTGTGGCGACCCCTGAAAAGGGAAAAGCCGAAAGAAGAAGACTGGACCCGCATACTTAAAACAGCTTATAACTGGGTAGAGCAGATCACCTAGGGGCATGGACCAGCATCTTCTGATCTACCATGGGGTTCCAAGATCAGAGAACATCCAATCTAATAAAACAAACAGTGCTGACCTTCATAAATCAAAGGTCTTAAACGATTGAGCGCTCCAAGACGGAAAGAGAAGTTTAGATTGAAGCGGTGAAGGACCTGAACGCAGAAGGGATGGCACCACCAGGGGCAGGTCAGGGAAGACTAGAGGACCTTACCCATTTACCCCTGGACTATATCTCCTGGTCTTCCATGGTGCTCCAGTGCAGAAGTGGTTCCCGTTGGTGTTGCAGAGCAAGTAGTTGATGCCGTAGGTGCTGGTCTTGTTCTCGTTCTTTCTCCTGGACCGATGGTGGTCCAGCGCTGGAGGAAAGTGCTGGGACTGATGCCGGTGATGATGCTGGTGCTGATGAAGGTGTGCTTGTAGATGCAAATGCTGCAGATGCAGGTAGTTATTGATGTTGTGCAGCTGCTCAGTGAAGCTGAAGAAGAATTTGCTGGGATGGGGCTGGTGGCCGCCGGTGCTGTCACACGTGTCCGATCTGGGACTGTCCGTATCAGAGTCTACAGAGGACCGGGGTGACATGGAGCAGCTTGTAGGAGAAGCTCCGGGCTTCCCAGGTCCGGGGCAGGTGCTGCTACCGAGGGCGGACAGGTTACACGGTTCTAGGGGCGGTGGAAGTGTGAAACCGGGCGAAACCTGGATGGGATGAAGGGTCAGGCATCCGGAGGAGCTGCTCTTCACCAAGTCAGGGGCCATACCCGGGTTCAGAAGAGGATTCGGGCAGTTGCTGGTCTCCCAAACGTGCACCCAAACAGCGTTAGCCTGTTCTTTCTGCTCGGGCGGAATCCAAGCCACCCTCGGGTCCATTTAAACCCGAACTCTGCGCAAACGCGACCCGTTAAGGAATAAACACCCACGCAGAAAACAAGGCGCATTAGACAGGATCCACCTACGGCACTCGGTCGACACTAAAACAGCCCGGTTAGCGTGAAAACAGAGACGTTCGCCGACGAGCAGCTCCGTTTCTCAGGCATTACAACGTTGCGCAGTGTGTCTGGGTAAAGACGACAGTCCGTCTGCGAGTGGGGCTTTAAAATTGTGTGCGCATGCGTGCGAATTTGAAAAACCACCCGCATCCGAAACCGCTCCGCCCTCACTACGTAGTGCACTACTTACAAATGTTTGAGCTGTTATTAAAAAGTTTTGAAAGCTTTTCGCGACACGAGAAGCGCATTTCTAACATCTTACAGGTGCTATCAACGCAACCGAACAACCAGGCCGCGAATCTTTCATCAAAGTAAACTTACAGCCCACTATAAAGTGCATCAGGGAGTAGGGCGCGCGTCCTGATTTAGGACTAGCCCGGTTTAGAACTCCATGCACGCATCCTATAGTAAACAGGGTGTGGTTTGATGATAGCAATAATAAGAAATATTTTATCTCTTCAACTTTGTCTACCTTTTTATTCCCATGCCTTTAAAATCCGCAAATAGTCTACCTTTTATTCGCAAACCTATAAATTATATACAGACAAAGTCTGAACGTTAGACCCAATGTGCGCATGCGTGTGGAATTTTAAACTGGCTAAGTGACACGCCCCCCCTTGTTTCCCTGTCTTTGTGAGGTCTTCATCCATGCTTCATAATCCAGATCAGTAAATCCTAAAAGGTTGGATCAGTTCATCTGGATACAAGGTTTTCATGGGAGGAACATTTATTTGCTCATCTAAGTGACTTCTTCAGTAGTTTTAAACTTAGCCAGCCCACTTGTTTTTTTACATACAGCACATTTAGTGATCAGTTTCTAATGCAAATTGATGTCTATTAATTAGAAAGACCACCTGTGCTATTTATATAGGACTGGGAATAGCTGCAAGCACGTCACTGTAAAACAACGAGACACACATTTTACAAACATCGCATCTCGGTTGCTTTCAAACCCCAAAACATCCATCAGTATCCTTCATAGCCCTGTTAGTGCAATACTTGTCATCTTGGAATACATGAGGTCATGAGCAAAAGTCTGTTTTAATTTTTTTTGTTTAATTGTTTGTCTTTTCCCTGCTGGTGAAATGACTGACCTAAATGCAATCACTCCTTTTTGCCAATCATTAACATCTGCTTTGCAATTCATTTTCCACACATCAAACAAGTCAGTTACTGCACTGTACCCCCTCTCCCAATCATCCTTATGTAATGCCATCTGCAGGAGCCTGATGTTACTACCACCCTTTTTTGCCTGGGAGATATAATATATTAATTAAAGAAAATGCAAAACTAAAATAATTCATATTTTGTCTGGTCAACTGTAATGATGTGATATGTTCTTATATGAGGGAATAAATTCATAATAATGTGCAAATTCCAGCATTTAACATTTTGTTGCCCAATGTAGTTAGGTTACAGAACTACCTCCTTTATTAAACATACTTTTCTTGGAGAGCGTTGCACTAAATTTCATTCTACGCAAGTACAACGAAGACTTGTACTAATTCAATTTGGACAAGTTAACAAATATTAGCTGGAAACAAAGACAATACTACAAACACGACAAAGTCACTAGTAAACTCAGTCGAAAACGTACAAACGTGTAGACGAATCCGTTTTAATGATAAATGTGATCTCTTTAGACGTACGTACAAAATATACAATAATTTACAGATGAACAAACATCCCATATGATTTCATAGGTATAAAAAGTGCGTGCAAATGATGGATGAGGTCGATGAGGTCAGGCTGTACAGAGGGGTCAGGGTTTGATCTGTCGGCACAGGGAGCCGATCTGCGTGATGCAGCTGGTAACGGCTGGGGGGACGGGCTGTGGAGTTTCTCCTCTCCACGACGCCAAAGCTTCCAGAGCTTCTTTGGGGTTACTGGGTGCCAGATCGTAAATGGCGTAGACGGCGGAGAGCTGCACCTCCCTCGGAACACCTGCCACACAACACGAATTATAAAAATTGCTCCTCTTATTAATGTCATTATTAATAGTGGGTTATTTTTTCACATTTTAACCCGGGTTTTTTATTTCCTGGTCTGAGTTGCAGCGGTCTGGCACGACACCAGTCGCAGGTGTTAGTGAACTCAGTCCATGGCACGGTTTGATAGGTAGGGGGCGCTGTGGTGGGCTAGCATTTTACATTACTATGTCACTACTGTGATAACCAAACACCCCTAATAATTATTATTATTATTATTATTATTATTATTATTACTATTATCAGTACTACAATAGATATTACCACAATAAATATTATTGCTACTACTACAATACATAATACAATAACTATTATAATTCTTATTGTCATTATTTGATCATAATAATATTACTACTACCATTGGTGTTGTTGTTATTACTATTATTAATATTACCATAAACAATAATTAAATACTACTAATAATAATAAAGATAAAATAATAGTAATCACAGTAATATTAATAATAATAAAAATAATCATTAAAATAAGAGTAAAATAAAATCTAATGATAATTGTAATATTAAAATAACAACTAAACATTAGTAATAAAATTTAAGTTATATTAATAAATAATATAATAACTTAATAATAAATAACTGACAATCATAATAGTAATAATGAAATAATACTAATCTAAGATTATAGTAATAATAGTTTTTATATTATTTTATTATTATTATTATTATTATTATTACTACTACTACTACTACTACTACTACTACTACTATTACAACTGTCAATTATTTATTATTAGGTTGTTATACTTTATTAATTATAATAAATAATAATAATAATAATAATAATAATAATAATTAAAATAAGAGTAAAATAAAATTTAATAATAATTGTAATATTAATAAAAATAACACCAACTAAACATTAATAATAAAATCGAATAGTAATATTAATAAATATAATTATAATAAAAAAGCTGACAATCATAATAGTAATAATGAAATAATACTAATCTAAGATTATAGTAATAATAGTTTTTGTATTGTATTATTTTATTATTATTATTATTATTTATTCATTATTATTATTATTACTACTACTACTACTACAACTGTCAATTATTTATTATTAGGTTGTTATAATATTTTATTAATTATAATAAATAATAATAATAATAATAATAATAATAATAATAATAATAATATCATTAAAATAAGAGTAAAAAAATCTAATGATAATTGTAATATTAATAAAATAACACCAACTAGACATAAAAAAAATGGAATAATAATATTAATAAATATAATAACTTAATAATAAAAAATAACTGACAATCATAATAGTAATAATACTAATCTAAGATTATAGTAATAATAGTTTTTGTATTACTTTATTATTATTATTATTTCATTATTACTACTACTATTACAACTGTCAATTATTTATCATTAGGTTGTTGTTATTTTATTATTATTATTATTAATAATAATATCATTAGATTTTATTATTTTATTAATGTTATCATTAGATTTTATTGTACTACTATTATTATTAGATAATTGTTGTTATGTTGTATCTAATAATAATAAATAACTATAATCATAACATTAATAATAAAATTATAAAAATCTAAGAATAATAGGAATATTAATAATGTAATAACAACCAACTAATAATAGTAAAAATATAATTACAACCATATTAATAATAAGTACAATAATAATTACAATCACAATAGTAATAAGTATAACAATAATCAATAATAATAAGCACTTGGGTGGCACCGTGATCATGTGACCTGGGTGAACTGGCACCACACACACACCCCCTAGTGCTTACCAAAAAATAGAATATCACGAAAAATATTTTTAAATATTTTTTGTCACTCATTTCAGAAAATGTGTGACACAAAATATTGAACTTTTTCATGATGTTTCAATTTTTTGGGACGCACTAGTATATGGATAAATAATCTACATGACCTAAAAAGCATGAATTCAGAACTCAAGAAATACCTTCAGCTATGCCATGCTTCCCAAACAGGTTTATGGCTTTTGCGATGTTCTGGACAGAACTGCAGAACTTCTCCTTAATACCCAGCTGCCCAAGTCGTCCTGAGAGACGCGGAGGAAGAGAAATGATTTTTAATAATGCTTACAGCATTGTGTGAAGATACTGCAGAGCTGCTGGAATTTTTAAAATCATCAGTGTCACTGCTGGACTGAAAATGGTCCCACAACCAAAAATGTTGAGCCACCATCATCCTGTGAGCTCTGATGAAGGATTAGAGGATGACTAACACAAACTGTGCAGCAACAGATGAGCTGCTTTTACATCTACCAGGTGCAACAATAAGGTCAATGTGTCTAATAACTTTAATAAACTCCAGCAGCACTGCTGTGTCTAATCCACTCGTACCAGCACATCACACCACCAAGTAACAAGACGTACCGATAAGCCTCAGAACTGCAGCTACACAAGCATCGCGGACAGACGTCTGCTCGTGTCTTGGTTGCGTCACCCAGGCGTCCATGACGGGCCAAAGCTGCTTTCTGAGACGGTATAATAAAAAGAAAAATCACTGGAACTGTGATTGGACAGCACAAAGCACTGTGCATTTAAACATGAATAACAGAGAACGGGTGCATCCTGTACCCGATAATATGGTCATGGCTCCACCTATAGCCCATGTGGGCACACAGGAGGTCCAAGCTGAAAATGTACTCCCACGCCGCGGGGCAGAGGTCGTCGCCGTGACGCTCGTGTTTCTGGAAATTAAGACTCGAGTCCTCCAGGAAGTCTTTTAGCGTGCTACTGATCAGCGTGTTGATATCACCCGGAGGCTTCTGGAAGAAGATACAAATTAGAACTACGGCAAACATCAGAGCCTCATCCAGAACCTACTTTGTGAGGTTTACCTCATCCCAGTGCAGGTACATGCTGAGGTAGTCCAGGATCTCCCCCTCGGCTTTGAGTTTGCTGACCGTGTGAATAGCTCGGCACAGACAGCTTCCCTGGGACAGCAGGTCAGGCCACGTCGTCACCATGAATAAAATCAGCTTTGGACCCTCGGGCAAGTCTGAGAAGGATTTACTGATATTTATTTATTGCTAGATACTTTTACTACCCACAATTCAGAGAAGATACAATCCAAAAAAAGTGTGGTAGCCTAGCGGTTAGCGTACTGGATCATGGACCATGAGGGTCCAGGGTTCAAATCCCACCTCTGCTAAGCTGCGGCTGTTGGGTCCTTCAGCAAGAACCTTAACGCACACTTGCTTGGACTGTAACACTTAATTGTAAGTCACTCTGGATAAGGGCGTCTGCTAAAATGTAAATGTAGGTTTACTTTTCGATTTTATTTCACATGCAGATCGGCCACATCTGGCCATTTCTTCATCATACCTGAGAAAATTACTGCCAGAATTAGAGGTGGTTCTGAATTTATGATGGGTTCCACAAATTCCTTGTCTACTCAATTGATCAGACATTGGATTCCCACCATTAAGACCAAAGACCGTACGTTGGACCATCGTAAAAACGGGGACTACCTGTACCAGTCTAGACATCTCCATCATTTTACACACAGACATTTCCTCCAGTGTTAAGTTTTAGCAGCAGATTTCGCTTTAGTCGTCAGACTAAAATGTATTAGTCATAGTCATATTTTAGTCATTAGTGTGTATACTAGCATACTATTGTTATCCGAAGGTCATCTATCTTCTTCTTCTTATTCAGCCGTTTTTTTGACGTGTAATTTCGCACGCAGTTTTTGAGATATCGGCATGGGATAAACACCGAAACGTGCAGAATTCTCGGCAGACGGTTGTTTGTATACAGATAGGAAATCGCATGTCGCATTCGCGCACTATGTGCGAAAACTTGAGAGAGATTTCCCATTGACTTAACATTACGGCCAACTTCGGACGGCCGTAATTCTGACAATTTTTGAGCTAGAAACATCAATTTTGGCATGCATGGACCGTGGGACACCCTGACCCGGCAACTGAAGTCGCGGCGTGATTGGGCACTCCAGTTACTTTTTACCACGCCCACAATTTCCGGCCATAGGAAACCTATTGAGCACCATGTTATTTGGCCATTTTTTGACGCTCATAATTTCACCCGCATTTTTCGAGGTATCGGCACAGGACAAACACCTAAACGTGCAGAATTCTCAGGACACGGTTCTTTGTACACAGCTAAGAATTCGCACATCGCATTTGCACGCTATGCACGAAAATGCGAGAAAAATTTCCCATTGACTTAACATTACGGCCGACTTCCGACGGCCGTAAGTCTGACAATTTTTGAGCTAGAAATATGAAAATCGGCATGCCTGGACTGGGAAGCACCCGGACCAGGCACTTGCATCGTGGCAATCACACTCGCATTTTCTGCAGGAAATGCACCTCTCTAGTTTAAATTGTTAGTTTTAGTTGACGAAAATGAAAAACATCAGTTTCAGTCACTTAAATTAAAAAATGTTTTACTATTTTAGATGTATCACTTACCACTAACATTCACAAACAACATAAAAGTTACGTTACACTTAATAACACGTCAAAATCCAAAATTACGAGAGCAGCTTTACAGCCTGTAAGTTACAGAGCGCAGTGAGCATGCAGGAGAAATGGGCTCCGTCCTAATCGCATATGCTTAAAGCCATTCTCCCTCTTTAAAGTGGACTTTAAGGTGAGTGTAGTTACAGCCTGTAAGTTACAGAGCGCAGTGAGCATGCAGGAGGAGAAAATGGGCTCCGTCCCAAATGTGCTTAAAGCCATTCTCCCTCTAAGGTGGGCTTTAAGGTGAGTGTAGTTACAGCCTGTAGAGCACAGGGGGTGATTTCACTCTCAAACGCTAATATCAGCAGGGCATTTAGCAAAAAGCAGCTCTACGAGATCTGCACAAGTTAGAAGGCGTGGATAAACGAAACATACAAAGGTTCAGGACAGCTCTGTATCATAACTAGTTTTAAATTCATTAGAAACTCACCTTCTTTGAGAATGCTGAGGGCCAGAGCCTGGGCTCTCTGATAGTCTCCCTTCTGTCGACACAGGCCTACATAAACTCTGCAAAGGGACTGGAGGAGGTCCTGCTTCAAAACGGCCCTTTCTGTCTTCATTTTGTTCAAAATAGCCATCATGAATTCATCTAGACAGGACTAAGAAAGAGAATCATTAAAGAGAATCCTATTTTCACACACTATGAATGCATCTCGAGGCAATGTTTAAAACTATAAACGTTATTCGGGACGTTATTCCAAGGCTTGAAAATAAGAAACACATTTGATTTTATGGGAAGGTTAATATTGGATAAAGATTGATTAAATTCAGCTGTGATTACCAGCTTATACCTAACGACTAAAATGATGTAATTACAATCGTTTAGTGTAAGGCCAGTATAAGTCGATTAATCATTGAACCCCTGTTACACACACTTAAGAAAAAGAGAAAAGTCCCCCTATGTAAAATGGTTATTTATGTATTTTTTTAGTTACCCAAGTATTTTATTTTTATTTTTTTTTGGGGGGGGGGGGGCTTTATACTTGTTTGTTTTTTTCTTTTTTTCTGTTTTGTTTAGTGCAGCCGTGAATACACGTTTGAACTGTGCTGTACTTTGACTACCCAATAAAATTTATTAAAGAGAGAGAGTGAGAGAGAGAAAGTTACCTGGTTTGAACTGAAGTCTGAAATCACTGACTTTTCTTCATCTCTTAAGACAGGAACGTCTGATATCCGTTTGAGAAACACGTGACTCTTGATTACGGGCAGCACATCGAAACAGCACTTCTCAAGTTTTTCCAGCGCATTGATGATCTGCACCTGCTTCTCATCCCCTTTGACTTCGGCTTCTTTTTTTGGTTCCGGACTGTCGCACGATTGACAAATCAGGTGGTTGCGATTTGCAGGAGGGGTCACAGGGCATGTTGCGGGATCAGGAGAACAGGTATCAAGCCGGAGCCTCTTGGCGCTTTTGGGCAGCAGGACGTTGACTCCTGTACGCTTCGCCTTCTGCTCCGTCTTTGTGAAAGCAGTGGACGAGGAGTTGATGGTTTTGTTCCCTGAGATCGGATTGACCGAAGGAGGGGAGGTACCGCTCTCGTTGATGGACCTGCCGAGGTTCCCCTTCAGGATGTTTAGAGTCCTTGCCTGGGCGGAAAGTTCCGGATACATGCTGTCCAACATCTGCATGGAGTTCTCCTGCGAGGCAGAGGGGGACGAAGAGCTTAAAGCAGACGACGGCAGCCTTCCCGGTACAGGAACGGCATGCTTCGGAGTCGCTGATCCAAACTGCAATGGCGAGGAGGGAACCCCACAGGTCGGTGAAGTAGCAGCCAGACAAGGCGACATCGGCGCTTCATCTCGACGAGCCGAGTCAGGAGACGGTACCTTTGGCTGCTGCGTAAGAAAACGCGGCCTATTCAGGGTTTGAAGCTTTGCATATTTCGGAGGGGTTGCAGCCAACGGCAAAACCACTGAAGGTAGAGGGGGACCCATTTCTAAACGAACCTTTTTAATTGATTCTGGGGTCGGAGTTGATGCAAGTGCATGTCTGAAAGCAAGAGGTAGATTCACACATTTATCCGAAGAAGGTGGGCTTGAAAGGGCTACATTCTCTGGAGTATTAAAACTTGGACCTTCAGTCTTGGCATGGCCTTCATCCAGGCTAAGAGATGCAGACTTCTCCTGCAGATCCTGCACATTAACAACTGGCAGGTTGTTTTGTGGAGCGCTCTTCAATTCCTCAGCTTTTGCTACAGATGTCTCTTGCTGATCATCTCCCACCACATCGTCTGTAATGATAGTCAAAACGTCTTCGCCCTCATTCTTGGGCTCAAGGTGACCATCATTTTTGGTGTCACAATCAGGAGATTCCAGGTTTTCTTTCATTTTGGGCTTGTTTGTTGTGGCACTGTCCAGATCCTCTCTTGAGGAAATCCCTCTGACCTTCCTCTTCAGACCAAAGAACTCCTCCTCATCAGATGATTCGCCCCTGCCTGATGATCCACCATTAATCTTGGTATGGGATAAATCATTTCCGTTCTGAACACCATTAGTGACCGTTGTACTTAAGTTACTCTTGATGTCTTCCATTTTCCCTTCCTGCTCCTTGATAAAAAACGCTTCCTGTTTTAGAGGAATCTTGGGACAATTTTCGCTTACGATTCCAGAAGGACACGCAACGGATTTGTCCTCTCCACCGAGGCAGTTTATAAGCTCACACACTGATCCCTCAGTGTTCGTTTTATTATCAATTGCTTTTGGTTTTGCATTGCCCAGATCAGACTGTGACAAACCGTCATGTTTATTTTTATCCTCTACAGGACTCGGTTCCGATTCTGTCGCAGGTGTTTTGGCCGGGTTTATGCTAACACGTTCCCTTTCTGGTTCGTCCTGTAAACTTACAGTTGCTGCTGTACAGGGTAAGTCATTTGTTATCGCCCATAGCGCCTCTACTTCCATGTCATGGCTTTCTGATGATACGTTAAGAACCTGGTTCTCACTACAAACAGATAGAGATGGTGCTCCTGTGTTTAATGCGACCGATGGAACTTCTCCAGCCTCTTCTGCAGGCTGGGGCTTTATGAGCATCGCTGGCTTTTGACCATGATTATCCTTTGAGATTGAGACACTGTTCTTTATACTCGGTAACGATCGTTTACCTTCATGTACAGTCTAAAAACAGAGGATGTAAAAACATTCAAATGTATTTAGTTACACTTCTGATGATAGAACTGTCTCAAAGCATCTAATAACCCTATGAGCTACAGCTGGGCGATACGGTTAAAAATATCACAACATTTAAAGAATGTTCACCATATTTATGATGATACATTTGAGCCCAGGAAAAAATACATCAGCAGCAGATTCTCAAAATCTACTATTCAAATACTCCACACAATTATGGCTTAAGGACCCAACAGTGGCTGTCTGGAAGAGGTGGAATTTGAACCCTTTAACCTTCATAACCTCTCTGATTTTGTTAGTTGTTCCTTCATGGCTTATTTTCTCCATATATATGCATTTCAAGGAACTGGCTGTGGAGAGCTTCAGATGGCTGTGTCCAAAATACAACCCTACTCACTCATTAGTGTCCCTACTCCATCTATAGTATTGCATTATTTAGAGAGAGAGAGAGAGAAACAACCAAAATCTAATGCTACTTCATCAACGTACGTCAGCGTTCAAACGTAACCGCGAGTGGTCGAGCCGTGTTTAAAGCTCTGTAATAAGTGTAATTTTGTGACCAGCGCAAAATCGACTACACGAGACTGATCAGCCAATCACGTTGAAAACTGGCTGAATGATGGGTGCACCTCTAATTTCAGGCTTAGTAATAATAATTATATTAATAATAAAGCTGATGTTTCTTACCTGCTCCCTAGAGAGAGGCACTGGAGAGAGAGCTGCAGGTAAAGGTCTGAAATGATCCAGAATCTGTCTCGGATCACAGGTGTCTCTCCAGCTTTCTCCATTCGACAGCATCTCCACCCGATCATCCCGACCCTCTTTATCAACCGATTCTTCATTCGCACATGCACTGCTCTGATCTGGCTCTTCTGATCCCAGTCTCCATATCTTCTTCCTGCCCGGATGCCTGTTCCTCTGATTTTTACTCGGACTGGTCTTCTCTATTACTGATTCAGATTTACTCTTTCTTAGGGAGGCTTTAGCTCCTTTAGCTGGAGTTGAGACCAACTGAGGCATCTGATTTTTTAGGGGACTGACGGCCACTGGATGAATTGAAGCTCCTGAAATCCTGACCTTTAAGACCTGGTTGTCTGTGGATTCTGTTAGAAAGTTACACAGTTAGTTTTTAAGACTTACTGAATTCTGCATGCCACAGTCACTTTAATTACCTTTTATGCTGAATTTCTCTGGGGTTTGAGACTGAGGATCGACACAATGCCACAGTTCCTCAAGCAACATACGGACTTTAGCTGATAGGACAAGAAAGCGCAGTAACATAAGGTTTACAGGTAAAGGATGGAACAGTGCATCATATTT
>JAVSBU010197631.1:0-12168 GCA_033118015.1 Loricariichthys derbyi
ATAAATCATTATATATCATTGTGAGCATTTTGTTTACTCGTAGCCAAACATTTAAATATGTTTAAAAATTAACTATCAGACCGATTATTTAATTGTTGAATTGTTAGAAAAATAATTCATGTTTTCATCAAAATTGTAACTCTTTAACATTGACGTCACCCTTTAAAAAAAACATGTTTTTAGTTTTCTAATGTTTACATCCAAAAGTGAGTTTTTTTTACCCTTATATCTTCATGGCCTTGGGTAAGCTTATACAAGTGCATGACCTAATAATGGCTGATGTAAGGAGAACAGCATTCACACCTGAGGCCTGAAGAACATCTCCTCTTTTATTCCGGCACGGCCAAAAGCAGCTTATTCAGCTCATTATAGGCAATTTGTCAGCATTTTATGGAGTGAACAAATAGATATAATGCAAGGAACCTAACCTACTCTAAGGTATCTAACTCTCACTCTTCACCTTAACTGGGTCTGGGGATTTTCCACATCTTTTGTCCCAGTTCCCTTTTTGAGAGAGCAGGGTGGTACGTCATTATGCTTCTTAAATGAGAAGCTGTCAGGACCTCTATTGCAATAATGAAACCTGCACAGTCTAAGATTCCCATATCCATCCTCCACCTACACTGTTAGCTGACAGCTGCAGAGACAGAGACATGATCCCTCATCCAAAAAACCTGTGGGAATAAAGTGGCACAGCAGTTAAGGTACCGGACTATTGAACAGAAGATCCACAGTCCATCGAAGCATTTAACCCACATTTAGGTGGGTTGGATCTTACATGACTTATAAGTCGCTTTGAATATTGGCATCTGCTTATTGCTGGAAATGGAAATGCAAAAACACCAACCCGTCTGTAGTACAGTTAGGAAAGGACAATGTCCTCTCTTGTTGTGTCAGATGCCCTCAGTACTGACCCAGCAACCAGTCACACAACATCCACAAGAAATTAATTTGCCCAGAGCTGGATCCAGCAGAATCCGTGCAATATTGCTCTATTAATTATTCAAACAGGCAGTTTAACTGGCATCAAAGCAAGTGGATCATTACTCCAAAATCTGAATCTATCCAAAAGTTGACAGGCCCTTACAACTGTAGAGACAAATTCTAAAATAACTAGAGGCTATATTAATGCAGAGGTAATATCTAAGAGGATTATGATGAAATGACAATACACAAGCAATCACAACACCCCTAAAAAACCCTGTTTATACCTATGCACTGTGATAAAATCTTAATAAGCAGCTGAGAAAACTGGGATACATTTCAAAAATCCAACATCCTAAGTAATCCTTCTTGGATTATTTTTTAATACTACCTTGGATTATTTTCTGCTGATGCCGTCTTTCTCGGTACATAAATCTAGTCATTACAAAGCAGAGCAGAGCCGGACACTGAATGTATAATAGGGAAATAAATTCAGTGTCTTCCAGGAGAAGATTAACCATGCAGACTCTGCCTAGCCTAAAACTATGTGTTTAATTTGACAATAAAATGCTTGTGTATTTGATTTATAGAGTTATCCCTCTTATACTTGTGCACTTGTTTAGGTTGCTGTGCATTATGTTGTAACTGTGCCAAACAGTATGCACAAAAGGAGAGCTGCTTTGCCAATTGCTAAAAAAGCTGCATGAAATCCCCACATACAAGTACTAACAATATGATGATTTATATGATGGTTCCTGCTGGTTCACACTAAAGTCTTTCAACATGATAGGACAGGAGTAATGCACAGCTCCGTTAGAGTCTGGAGAAAACATTTAGTGTAGTGATGACTGAAGATTCACCATATACACCCATTCATACAGTCTCTCCATAAGATAATAAAGTTGGAGAATTGCATGGCACACTTAAAGCTATAAAGCTATAGAGTGATCTAATGAATGAGTTAGTCTAATGAATAGATTCATACTAAAGACTTAGAGCATGCAAGCATTGGTGTAATGCAGAGCTCCATTGGACTCTGAAGAAGGGTAAACATTTTCTGTAGTCATAAATCAAGCTTCACCATCTGGAAGGCCGTCTGGCAGACAAATCTAGGGTGGGCACATACCAGCATGCCAGCAGAGAGCCTTAACTTCAAACCCATTCCATGACTTTGACTGCAACATTAATGCTAGACTCCACTCTGGCATCTAAATGGAAGTGAATCCCATCAGTCACATCGGAAAATAATAGGGAAAGTTTTCCTCGAAATATGTAAACTGTTACAGAAGGGACTTCAAGGAGTCAACCAGCTAGCTTAACACATATTATGTTGGCCATATCATAGGCAGTGTGATACGGGATTTATAAAATAGCCTTGTCCAAGTAAAAAGAGACAAAGCAACAAAGTGAAGGTTTCCAGGAATGAAAACTTGTTGCATCATTCCAAAAAGACTCATGGCTGTACTACCTCAAAACAGGGCTTCTACTCAATACTGAGCAAAGGGTCTGAATACTTATGACCATGTGATATTTCAGTTTTTCTTTTTTAATAAGATTGAAATTAAATTTTAACATTTAATAAATGTACATTAATGAGAAAAAATTAACTTTTTTGATTTTAGCAAAAGGCTGCTATGAAACAAAGTGCAAAAAATGTAAAGGGGTCTGAATACTTTCCGTACCCACTGTACTTCTGAAAACAAAGTACTGTGCAAAAGTCTTAGACCATCATTAGATTTGTTGTTTTAGCAAAGGTATAACAACCCTATGTAACATATTAACGACAACTGGACCCAAATATTCGTAACTTGGTTTCTTCACACCATAATACACTTTCTTCCCCAGTTTCTTATTGTAATATGTCATGGTGTGAGGGGCGAGGTGGAAAGGAGGATCCAAATACAGACAGCTTCATGAATGAGGGTAGGCTTTATTAAACATAAAAGGCAACTAAAGAAGCAATCGCAAAACAATACAAATAAAGCCCAAAAAACAAAAACAAAAGAGCCTTAAACAGCTAATCCCCGAAGGCCGACGGGGGTAGGGCATGCGGCGATGGCAAGGACATGTCCAAGGTGAAGTGGACCTGGTTTTACGGCGGTAACCCCAGTGTGGATCCGAGGTTGGTTGGGCAGCACAGAGATGCAGCTGTCTGTCCCTACACTAAGAAACTACACCCTGACGGTCACCTCAGGCCTCCAGACCTTACTCCCTCTACAAAAGAAGGGTGGTACCTTCATCCGTCACTTTCTCTGGCACCAAGAGCGAGATTGTTGTGGGTGTCCGCAATGAATCCCGTGGTTGTGTAGCAAATGCAGGCTTCAACGCACCAGCTCAGGACATGCCTAGTGTATAACGGTAGAACTCGCTCGTCAACTAAATCCCCATCTAATGCCCCCTTAGAGGGCGGGTACTGTCAGACTTGCGCTTATTAGCATGAGCAGTCTGGTGTGGGCCTGACGTCACAGCTGAGCCCAGCTAGGTTTCCTCATTCTGCACATGCGTGGCTAGTGATCGCGGGTGTGGAAATCAAAACCTTGTAAATTGGGTGCAACTGTGGTCAGACTATAAAAGTGAGTCGCACAGGCCATTGGTAAAGGTAAGATCTACCTACGTCTGTTGGCCGGTGACCGTAGTGGTTCGCCACGGTTCACGTAGCCGATGTGGGACATTAGACAGGATTTTAGTTGACGCTCGGTTTCCACCATTATACGCTAGGCAAGCTGATGTCTTGCAGCCCGCATTTTCTGCACAACCGCAGGATGCGCAGCGGGTGCCCGCACCAGTCTTGCTCTTGGTGCCAGAGAAGGTACCAATCTTCCTTTGCAGAGGGAGGGTGGAGTAAGGTTTGGAGGCCTGAGGTGACCATCAGCGTGTACTTTGTTCCCACAATGTCTGGTTGACTAGATCGGTACGCCGGCCATAAAACTGGGTCCACTTCACCTTGGACATGTTCTAGTGGTCGCCGCACACCCTAGCCTTGTCGGCCTTCGGTGGTTAGCTGTTTAAGGCTCTTTTAGTTTTGTTTTTTTGGGCTTTATTTGTATTGTTTTGCTGTTGTTTCTTTAGTTGCCTTATTTAAAGATTAATACCTACCCTTCATTCATGAAGCTGTCTGTGTTTGGGCCCCCCTTCCCCCCCCCCCCCCCCCCCCCCCCACTGTGACATAATGTCGTTCTATTGTTTAATACTTATTGCACCAATAAGACTACCACATAAGTAAATACAATTTCCAGTGAAACATCTGTTTCTCCACATTTTTATCCACCTCACTGCACACCGTTTGTATGTGCAGGTCCAATTCAGGCCACATTAATCCAAGCGACGCTCCTGAAGTCAGTTATCACAAACCCATATGACTGTAGATTTCTCCCCATGCTTTGCTATATAATATTTTATTCATCCATCAATTTAAAAGAACATTAAAAACAACAAAATTAATAATTAATTTGTGTTCAAATTTTGTTTGCGTGCTCTTGTTCATTTCAGAGGAGGAACACCAAATGATCCGTGGTTACAGGCTTACCGTAGAAGCCCCCTGCATAAGGTCTTATAAAAACACAGCAATTCACTCAGAACTCTGAGAAGACACTAACATTTTGAATAGGCACTGGGCTCGAGGGTTCTGCATATTGTACATTCAGGTTGAGCCTGGGCTGGAAAAGATTAGGCACATGGAATGAATAAGGACAGGAACTGAACTTTGGTCAGCTAAACCTATAACACCAATAAGACACACACAGGCAGCCTAGCAGGCATGTGACTGCTAAGAAACAAAGACCGGAAACAGTTTGGAAGCCTTATTGGCATCAAAGAGATGTTAGAAAGGTAGTCTATTAAAAATACAGCTGTGCTGCTAAGCAGGGGCTCAGCCAATGCTCAAAACGTGTCCTCCTTACAGACAGATAAGAGCCCGGTGACAATCTGATCAAGCCATACGTCACAGGTAGCACCCAGCTGGAGAGTACTAAATGCTTTCAGGCAGGGTAGAGTGTCCTGTCGCAATGACGTGCACTTTTGTCCGTCAAGCCAGACTCGACTCTGAAGGGGCCCACTGATGGTCCTATTATTGGAGAATCTCCAGTGTCAGCTGGTGAGGATCTGCTCGCCTTCTCATACTAGAAGCAGCCAATCATATTTCCATAAGTAAAAACTTTCATAGCCATAACAATTCTCAGATCTGTTGTTGCGTTACAGTGATTTTTGGTGTTATCACCATATTTAAAGGCAGCACAGCCATTCCTATAGGAGTTGTTAAATTCCCTCTTGCACAGCCCTAATTCTGCTTTGTTGTACAATCACTGAAATTATTTTATGTCTGGCTGCCAGAAAATGCAAATAAAAAAAGGAAAGCCACAGGGGAAATTACAGAGACAGAAAAAGATTACACATATCCACATCTATGTATTGTGTTCTGTTTTAGCGCATTGTGTTGATACTTAAGTGTATTAGTTTAAGCATGTAAATGCTTTTTGTGAAGAAAAAGGGGACCTTGATTTACCCGTTCGCTTTTAATGCCTCACTCACAGACTGTGTCACTCCACCAGTCAATCAGGTGCAGGCAGAGGAGGCAGACGGTACAGACAGAGCCCATGAATAAATGATCAATGACAGGCATAAATAGCTGGAAAGTAATCAGTTGATGCCATAAATTGGTCCAGTCACTGAGTGGAATTCCTTAGGGTTTCACATCCAAAGCTTTTAACGGTAAAAGCTAACCATCTGGAAAACGGATTCTGTTTACATTTCTCTCATCGCTTCTCGATCCCTCTTGTTTGAATCTCATATCGTTTCTCATCATCTTTTGCAGGCCATGACGGCTTGGTATCTAATAGGGTTAGACAGTACATATGGTCTAATGTCTACTGGTAAAGATTTGGTTCATCCATTTATGCTAACATGCAATATTCATACGTAAGGATGATGGAGAAGCCGAGGGCTTCAAAGATCTCATAATTGAAAGTTTAGACATTTCTCCTTCATGGATATGGTTTGGTTCCAACCAAAATGGACACTGAGCAGAAAAACTGCTTTACGTTAGCACGGTGGCTAGAGCTGAAGCAGATAACAGTAGCAATCTTGCTTTTATCTTAAAAGGGATCATGGACAAAAGCATGGCCTCATCCAGTCTCGAAAGCTGTTAAAAAAAAAACTGACTCATGTTCAGAAAGATTCGATGGAACATTTTCCTATAACGCCTTGTCAAACAGTCTAGCAGATGAATGGACATAAGTAATGTCATGGCCTCAGTTTGCACAGTTGAAGAGGTGTGAATCCAAACACTTGATCTGAGGAATGTACGTAATGAACTAAGCAGCATTCCAAATAAATGTTCTGAAGTAGCAATTCACTCATTCATGGGATTAACTTCATTCCAAATTAAAAATATTTTTCTTTCAAAATGATTGTGATGTGTCGACCGCCTCGATTGTCACACGTCCTCTACAGGCTCTACACACATTATACACTAACACACCAGATATACACCTATAGGCACTGTTTCATCTCATTCTTCACTCTTATCCTCATCTCACTCCCAAGCAGCATAAAGAAGATGAAGACATCAGTGGAAGAAAAGACTTTCTAAATAAATAGTCTGATCTGCCTGAAAGCTTACACGCACAATCAGACTGACAAGCAGAATGAAAGAGTCTGAAGGGATATAAATACTTCCAGCTAAACAAACTAAGACCTAAAGTACTATGCAAAAGTATTAGGCCACCATTAGATGTTCGTATATAATATATTTTCTGTCTAGACACAAACATGTCACGCTTGGATTCATTAATTATCTTATTCGCTTATCCTAATCTAAATCAGACGAAGATGCATTATGATTTGTTAATTTGATCACTGTCTGGTCATGTGGTATTTGATAATCGCCCATCACGGTTTGCATGCACCATTCCGGCCATGTATCAGCATCATTCTGAAGTGATTCCACTCAACTTTAATCGCAGCAAAAACAAAGCACTAAAGCATCACCATTAGAGCAATCCAATCTCATTAAATGAAGCAGGATTATGGGGCACACAATCAAGAGCTATACTCAAAGGACCAATCAACTTAATGCATGGGCAAATAAATGTGAAATTTTAGAACTTAACAGCTTCGCCTGTTAATTGGACTACCAATAAAGTTTCTTTTCAAAACAAAAACATGGCAGTAATGAATATAATGAATAGAGTGATCTGTGTTATCTAAACATTTTAAAGTCTGTAATGACTGAACTGGTTATGACATCATCGATGTTTGTGGTTTAAAGTCTATCCAGTTAGAGACATCTTATATTGGAATATGCAGGCTTGCAGATTCACACAGATGCAAATTCACAGCTAATTGCAGCCCTGTATTCTGTTTCGGTGCTCTATAGAAACACAGCTGCACGCAGTGTGTAAACACAACAGAAGGCTGAGCCATCGTAATATACTAAATGTCCTACAACGAAGACACATCTGATATCAGGTGGGGTGGCACGGTGGTGCAGTGCTTCTCTGAGATCCCTGGTTCAATCCTGACCCCGGACTCCATCTGTGTGGAGTTTGCATGTTCTCCATGTGTCCGCATGGGTTTTCTCCCACATTCCAAAGACATGAGGGTTAGGTTAATTGGTGTTTCCAAAGTGTCCTTAGTATGTGAGTGTGTGAATGAGGTTTGAGCTTTTCAATGGATTGGTGCCCCTTCTATGGTTGTTCCTGCCTTGCACCCTGTGCTGCCGGCTGGGCCCTAACCCTGACCAGGATAAGTGGATAAGCCAATGAATGAATGACATATCAGAACTCAATAATCATTTCAACAGTATGTCCACATCCTTCCCCGTCTCACAATATCTGGTGACTCCATCACCTCAAAGCACATACTGAACCACCATAAATACACTTCCCAACACCTGCACAGCACACGAGTGTGCAAGTGTGAAGTGGGCAGGTTAAAAAAAGGATGTGGTGGAACGTCCCAGTCTGGTGTCATACTCACAAGTTTGGCTGCAATGTTCACTCCTGAAAAGAGTCATATCAGAGATGGCCAGATCAAGAAGACTCACTTGCGCCTACAAGCAGCTGGAGACGAGCTGCGAGAGAGAGGAGATGACTAGTTGCTTTGCTTCTCGCTGGTCTCTGTAGCTTGATCTGCTCTTTTTAGCTCACGCAGACGCCGGGCTCTGGTTCTCTGCTTCTTCTGCAGCCTCTCCTTCCAGCAGCACGCTCTGTTACAACTGAATCAATGACAGCTACTGCCTAAGCTTTACCGGTGGGTCGTACCAATTCTCCCACTGCAGCAGGGAGGGACACCACAACCACTGGGTTATACCACAAGGCAGAGAGGAGGCTAAGAGAAAGAGATTACAGTTGGCCCTCACACAGCTTTTGGACCTTTGCTAAATCTCATGGCTTAGGAATTCAGCCCAGGGATGCATGAAACTGCCTGCCACACACTGAGAATCTCTATCCCTGCATCTGTGTGTGTGTTCTCCAGTGTATATATCCTTATGAACATCAAACATCTCCACGTGGATATAAGTGATATTTTTTTACCTAGTGGGGCATTTTACTGGTTCCTACAAGGAAAACTAGGTGTACATAAAAGCCACAACTTTCAACAAGATTTGCTTTATGTTGTTTTGCTTAGATAGCGTTACTAAGCTACAGTACCATTATGTCAATGGAAAGTCCCCACAATTGATAGAAAGATGTTATGAGTGTTTGTACCTTGTCTTCCTATACTTATGAGGACCAAATGTCCTGACAATGACAGGAAACCTGACTAGTGAGGTCTTTCGCCAGCAAGTTTATTTTGAAAAGCACAAGAGCCAAAATATTTGCTTTAGATTACTGATGTTAGGCTACAGCAATCATTTTGACAATGGAAGGTCCCCACCAGGACAGTGAGACAAATTCACATGCATGTGTGTGGTCAGGGTTTATACAGTATAAACTTATGAGCTGAGCATCAAACTTCTCCACAAGGATATAACTGGCATTTTCCTAAATAGTGTTTATATAAAAGCCACAACGTCTTGGGGATAAAAATAAAAAATAGAAAGCAAAAGAGCCAAAAGACTTGCTTTAGGTTACTGACTTCAGGGTTAGAGTTAGGTATGAGTGTAATGCTCATTTACTACAGTAACATTACATCAGTACAAAGTCCCCACAATGGTAGAAAAAAGGTCCTGAGTGTGTTTATTGGGTGTGGAAAGGATAGAAAGACACAAGGACAGGAAGATCTGACATATGTTACTTTGTGGGGACATTTGGCTGGTCCTTATAGGGAAAATTGCTTTTTTACAAAAACTGCAACTTTATTTTGAAAAAAAAAGGAGTCAAAAGATGTGCTTTAGGTTCCTGAGGTTGGGTTAGGTGTAGTTGTAACCGTAAGGCCATATCTGATTGATATCGTGATCAAAATGTTAATGCAAGGAATCCCGTGTTGTCTGCTCATGTCTATGCAAGTCTGGTCATAAGGTAATGAAGCATTATTGTTGCTAACTGAGGCTCTACCATGGGTGTCATTAGACCTCTTTTACTGGGGCACGTACCCCAGTGTGAATCTGCTGTGCCCCAGTATGAAAAAATCTCAGCTACCTCATATTTTTCCAAAGCATTAATTTACACTCTATTCTGAATTAAAACTAGGACAGGCAGCAAACAGAAAATACAATCTTCCTCTTTCAACAGAAAGCCACGACATTTATCAACCATAGTAACCAGAGCAACACTCATGTGCACATGCCAGAGAATTCAAATTTCACGCGCTTACTCGGCAAACACGAATGCTGCTTTTTATGTCTTTATAATACGAGTGTAAGGCCATAATTTTTTAATAACTTGTTTCGAGGGCCCACCACTGGTCAAATTAGGTCAAATGGAAAAAAAATAAAATTTAATTTTTTGACGTTTTCGTGAGCCCACCGCCCTGTAAATCTTAAAATCTTGGAAAAAAATACAAATGTATTTTTATTTTTGCCCTGCCCCGCCGCTCAAAAATGTTTGAAAATCAAGCATACCTTTCCAAATAATACAGTCATCCAAAACTGTAATTAAACGCATTTGAGATGCGTCAACCCAGAATGAGTCGTGACGCCGGCTAAATCCCAAATGGCTTCTTGCTTCCTAGAATAGTGCACTCAAAACGTACACTATGTATAGTCCAGAGTTCTCTTATACACTGCATTTTATTTCGTGCATTTATGATGTTTATTTCGTGGCGTCGTAGTGTATTGTTTCACACTCAATATACTAATCAACCTCGACTGCGTTAATTAAACATAGTTGAGTCGTGAAGCTACCAATCAAATGCACTGCACGGAGCGAGGTTACAAGTTACATCGGGAGCAAAATATTCTACAGCCATTGACAACATGGCCATATGAACATATGAATAAACAGATAAAAAGGATGAATACAAACTGGTGATGGTCGTATGACTAAGTTTGCATATGGCCTGGCCTGACAGAGGAAACTGCATAATTTTGTCATAATTTCAGCTTAGTCTTAATCATTTTGCATTAACAACAGAGTCAAGTCTTTCAAAAATTATTTGAAAATACATTTTTTATTTTTATTTTTCCCTCCACTGCATAATTGCCCAATCCAAACTTTGAGAAACCGAAAAATAAAATTGTATTTAAATTTTTTTTTCAGACCTCTGAAAGATTGCCTGAAAAAAAAGCACGTGAAACAAGTTATAAAAAATGATGGCCTAATTAGCTACAGCAACACTACGTCAATGGACATAGTCCCCTCAGTGATGCAAAGACAACCTGTGTGAGTGTGTATGCACATGTGGTGTTGAGTTGGACCATATGAGGCAAGAATCTAGTGCTAGAGCCACAGCTGGAGCCCACAGCAGGATTGCATAGCAACAGTGGAAGATGGAGCACATGGGGAGAGAGATAAACAGAAAGTAAAAGAGGACGCAATAGTGGAAGGCCATGATAATTTCCTGTTGAAGTGCATAAACTGATTGGGGAGACTATTAAAGTAATACTCTAGCATTTTTCAGAATAATCTCCATCAGCCACATCTGTAGTACACATGTTATTACTGCAGTAATTTTGACACATTTCTCTACAGAAATAGATTGAAAACCAGTAGAGACGTAACCATAACAGCAGTCTTATTTTTTCATTCACCTTCAGTAACCGCTTTATCTTAGGAGAATGGTGGTGGGTGAAAGGTGGGTGCAATTGGCAAACAACATGTGTGCAGTGTGGGAGTACAATCTGAGCAGGCTGCTGTTCTTCACACACTCGCTCACATCAAGAGACGACTCCGAGTAACCTATCCACCTCATATCACGTTTTGAGAAACGAGACTAAACCAAATTGTTTGGAGGAAGCCCATGTAGATATGGGGAAAACATACCAAACCCCACCTAGTAATTTCTTCATTGGGAACAATTCCTGCTTATGCTAATTAAAAATCCATTAAAAAATCACCAACACTAATTTAATAAGTGCTTATTTAATTGATAATTAAATTACTATATTTAATAAACATTTATTTTATAAATGAATTTATCCAAATGAACAACTCCTTTTTAATTTACAAAAAATTACTCCTATTTATTAGATGATTATATAATTTGTAGCTGAACTACATTTGTTAAACCAGCTATTTTGTCGTTAATTAGTTTCCAACTCAATTTCTAACTCATTTATTTATTACTAATTAAATTTTGAGTTCAGTTTCTAAAATGTTATTATTATTGTTATTAATTCAGTTGATAAATTTCCTAAAGTTTAATTATTATTAATTACATTTCTTACTGATTCTTTCAATTATTTATTGAATGTCCCACTCACTTTTTTCAATTTAATTACTGCTAATTAAAGATCTTTTAATGTGTAGTTACTACATATTTAATTTGTAGATCAGTTACTCAAATTTGATTATTACTGATTCAAATTCTGTTTTCTATTTAATCGCTTCATCGTTTTAATATCTGCAACAGAGTTAGAAATTTTATTCTAAATTACACATTTTTTTTTTTCCAATTTGACCACTATTTATTCAATTGTTAATTTCTGAAGTGTATCAATAATTAATTCAATTACTACTGAAAAATATCTGTTTTTATTTTATAATGTCTAGTTCAATTTAGAACATATAATCACTTATTAAAAGCAAATTGTTCAATACAATTCTTCTTCTTCTTCTTCTTCTTTGGGCTTTTCCCTTTTCAGGGGTCTCCACAGCGAGTTGTCCTCCTCCATCTCACTCTGTCCTCTGCATCCTCTGTCCTCAC
>JAVSBU010197738.1:0-12167 GCA_033118015.1 Loricariichthys derbyi
GATACCTCTGAGCTCCAGCTCATACGCCACCTGCCCTCTGCTAAGAGCAGGTGGATACCATCGTCCCTCTCCTCTCTGTCACCATAAGAGCACGGCTGGAACATATATACAGCACCATGCACAGAATGAGAACTGCGCTCGCCGGTGCTCGCTCCAGCCGTGGGGCGTGGCCAGCAAGAAGCAAAAGCCCACGTCTCCTAAAGAACCTCACCATCTAAGCCCTAACACAGCTAAGCGAGCCGCGGTAGATTGAGCCGATCGCCGGGTCAGTGAAAGGAACAACCGACATAGACCGTGAGAGGCAAGGCCAATGGCTCGGGCGACTCGCCTTTTAAACGGCGTGCACAGCTGTATCTAATCCATAGCTGATTAAAAATGAGCCAGATGCAGGAAGACTCAGCTGTGCGCACAAGCCGTGCTCAGATGCCACGCCGGGTTGCCAGATAGTAAATAAACCCACGCTTGGCGTGACGTCTGACACCATGATTGCAACTCACCTTAAATTCCTTCATGGGTTTATATATGCATCACAGCTGAAGCAAATGAAGGATCATTATAAAGTTATCAAAGCTTTAATTATGTTTCAACTCCACTTTAGTCCATAAAAACTGCCAGAATGCTTTAAAAACAACAATATTTTATAGGGGTTGAATAACTGTGACATGACTGTCTTAACAAAATATACTCTTACACACAAATAATACATCATGCAGTTTCTGTTCTGATTTTATGTATCACTCAACTCATAAAGAAGTCATCCAAAGCAGAATCATGTTATCTGAACAAAAACTTAAATTGATAAATCCTTAAAATCTTTGTGGGGTTGAATATTTCTGGTTGCAACTGTAAGTTGTTCGCATTCATTTTCTAGGTTGATTGTCTACCTGCCCTGGTCATGTGTAGTGGCACTGTTGTGGCAGCTGGTAATGAACCCTTCAGACTTGGCCATTTAAATCTCCAAGCATCCACTCAACCATTAAAGTCAGTTATAAACGAGTCTTCGGGGCCAGCAAAACCACAGCCATTGCCAGGTAAGCCTGATATGAATTTAAAAATTGTCTGTGACAAAATATGATCAAATGTTAACAATTCTAGACTATATAATTTGAAAATTATTAGACTGTTGCTAACCTTTTTTTAATATATTTTTCTCTTTTCTCTTCTTCTTTTTTTACTCCTTCTTCTCATAATGGTTGCATATTTGGTAATGGCTATATGGTTCTAGAAGTTAAAGAGAAGTCAGTTAGCAGTCGGCCAAGTTCAAGAAATTTCTCTTTATCATCAGAAAGATACTTTGTAAGTCAAGTCAATAAGTCATTGAATAGAAGTCACTCAGAAGACAACGGACAAAAAGCAGGATCACTGGAGGCCATGAACAGCCAACCACTTGAAGACATGGAAGCATGTGACATGTGTAATGATGATGAGATTGAGAAATCCTTTCGTGTGAACCAGGATGGCAGCATGACAGTTGAGATGAAAGTTCGTCTGACTATACAGCAAGCGGAGATGATTCAGTGGACAACTACAGTAAGTCGGACATGTACAAATAGCCAGCAGATGGCAAAGTGTTCGCAACCAGTCTCAGGCTACAACTCCCCAGAAAATAACAGCAATAAAGACAATCAAACAACAGAAGCAATGACAGGCAGCTATGAATCTAAAGAAGAAAACACACTCACTGATAAATCATTTAATTTTAATGAGGAAGGAGAAAAACTCTACGTAATTGACACTTCTGAAGCAACTGAAAAGCCAAAACCATTTGTTAGGAGGCCACCTACTCCTGGACCAAAATGTGCCAGAAGAAAACAAACGTCAGTGGAGCATATAAAGAGGCGATCACAAACAGAGTTTCAGGAGAGTAAAGTCGGTACTTACTCATACACTGAATGTACACCTGAAGGGGAACTAATGGAAGGGTACTGTATGGTCAGTCGTAGCTCAAGCAGCACAAGACCTGTACCAAAACCCAGAACTAGCAGTTTGAGAACAGATAACAAGCACAACAAGGCTTATTCCTCTGTCTCAGGAATGGCAGAGGTTCTTCAACTTCAAAACACTGGCAAGGGAATTACAGAAACTGTAATGCATATGTATCAGTCACAGAGTACATATAAAAACTATTCTGCAAACTCTCAGGGTGCTAGTGATGGAAAACTTCTGGAACAGAACAAAACAGGCTCAACAGATTCAGGACCCTGCTCTTCAAGCAATGATTGTGACATAGATCTCAGGAAGCAATTTGCCAGCTATGATTCTCAGAATGCTAGCAAAAATGAACTACTGTCATTATCATCTGCCCAGTCAAGCCCTTTACAGAAAATAAGAAATAATCCAGCCAGTGAAACACAAGCCATGTTAGAATTCTCGGACAGAGGACTAGAGAACCTGCTGCCATCCACGGAAATGTCTGATAATCAAAAAATGCTCGGCAAACAATTTAGTGCACCAAACCTAAAATTTTGCAATTTACCAGAGTTGCAGAGCTGTCCAACATTAGAAAAAAAGAAGTTCAGCTCAGGAAATATCAAATGTGGGAAGAGCATTAAAAAGAAAAAGAAAGATCTTTCAGAGCAGAAAGAGAATAGTCCCAAAACGAAATCCTCATCTCAAAACGTCAATGTTTTTCATACTGATATGCTAAGGCCTCACTTCAAGAAAAAAACTGACATAATGCCACCACCTCATCTACCTCCTTTCAAGAGGCTGGCAAATCAAAGATCTTTGAACGGCAGAGCAAACTCTCATAAAGACAGCAGGGAGTTGATAGAAAGTGTCTCTATGCCAGACATCCAATCAAGTCCATCCAGTGTGCATCAGTACGTGGAAAGCTGGTTGGAAAACATTCAGCCTGAGTCTGTGACCTACATGGATGAGATAAATCTATATGATAAAGCTGAATCCAGAGCAAAGTTCCAGATCAGAAGTGGCTCCTCAGACACTTCTGAGACAAAAAGTGAGTTAGACAAAGAAGTTATGCCACAGACATTTGCTTCATCTGAAAGTAATATTACAGAAAGGCCAGTGTCTCAACCACCTGTGCAGATCAGGTATAATGAAGAACCCATGGAGGCACAAAAAACGAGAGGCTTCTGTAAATCAATGCAATGTGTCATAACAGACCCTGCTGAGCAGGAGACTTCTATAAAAATTAGCAAGTCTTCTAACACCTTGGTTCCAAAAGAGCAAGAAGTTCAGACGTCACATAAGTCAGGTATGAAACATGTTTTAGAGCAGCTTTGTTTCTCTGTTCAATCTATCAGATGGGCCTCTAGTGATTCTCACCTAACACCTACCATGACCTTGAAAGGGAAAAAGCACAATAGCCTTCCAGATTTCTCGACCCAGCTAGCCTCAGTTTTTGGGTCTCCATCTACATCCCTTCTTTCCTTCCTGACAGTAATGACTCTTAGAGATGGAATATCCAAAACTGGTACTGAGTCATGCAGCTATCCAGAGGCCTTGCAGGTAATGCAGTCTATAGAGAAAATATCCAGCATAGAAGATGAAGATGAGCTGAAGACCAGCCTGTCAAGTCTCCACAGCTCAACCTCTTCAAAGTTCAAAAAGAGATTGAGAGATTTCCAAGAGAAAAATGACATTGGGGATTGTCCACCACTGTCACCAAGACTGTCTGAACAAGAGTTTGCTCTGGAGGTCAACTCAGAAGGGGACGATCAGGAAAAAGAGCAAATATTTGATATAAAAAAGTTAATAGATAACCTTAACATGGACGAGATTCTCCACAAAGAGATTTCCTTTCTTGCTGATGAGGATCTGTCTAATACTGGTGAATATTATGCCAATAACACTGCTAACATTGCTCGTGAGGATAAGGATGCCCCTGTAAAAAGTGATGTAGGGGGTTTCTTAGAAGAAGAGCAAAACTTTTCAAAGAAAAATGACAGTCAAACTAATGACATCCCAAAGACTGACAATGTAGATTTTAAAGAATCTGAAGAATTACATGTACTGGACATAAGTCATGACTCAGAACTTAGTAGTAAAGCTCTCATTATGAAAGTGTCAGATATTGTGAAAAATGTCCAAACAGAGGTTGACGCAAGTCAGAAAGAATTAGTTAAGGATATAACTTTATTTGTGGATAATGTCCTGACAAATCAGTATAGTAATAATGAAACACACCAACATCATTTAGATAAAGACAATGAAAACATGGTGGAAGATGCACAAAAGTATACTGAAGATGAGACAAGTCAAGTCGATGAGCTTCAGGTACCACATTACAGCCAAACTAATCTTCAGGAGAAGAAGCAAAAGCAACTGGATATGGATTCTGAATCAGATTTGCATTCTCACACTTCAGAAAATGAGGAGAGATGTTTCAGATCATGTTTAGTGCTAAGTGATGGGACTGCCACTAAAATTAAACCTGACACAGATGGTTTAAAAGAACCTGACATAAATGCAGCTGAACACACTTATAAAACTAGGAAACATGTTGAACAGACAAATGTCTCAGTGGGTTTAGAAACACAGGATGTACAATCACACGGCATCTCTTCAACGTTAGAGACTGAGCGTGCCAGTATAAGTGGAAATGATAGTTTAGAAGAATATGGAATAAATGCACAGGAACTAGGCCATCATAAAACAAGACCACATACTCAACACCATTCAGAAATAGAGGATGTGGAGGCACACCACCTGCCACCATTAGTAACCACATATGACATGCTAAACACTGAAAACTATGTCATGTATGAAAACCAGGAAGATACAGAATGTGGAAATAATGCCATCACCCAAATAGATGCGAATCCAGAAAATGAGGATAAAGTTAGAGCTGAGGCATCACACGATGCTGATCCACACAATAATAACAGCTCAGTAAAACATAATATTACAGACAACGATGAAATATTATCTAACATAGATTCAGATTCTGAATCAGACCAGTCCTTAGAATCAGATCAAGCAGTCACTGACCAGCACAAATCAGCACCTTGTAAACTGTGGGAATCAGAAGTTGAACCTGAGCGCCAGATATTAGAAGAGGAATGTGTCAGTAAGAAGTCCAGTGATGATGATGACGCATACTTAGAAAAACAAGAAGACGTAGATTATCAGACAGACTATCCAAGACAGTCCCATCAAGAAGATGAATGCTGCTACCAGGATAAATTAAGATCCTGTACCCAGCCAGTAGAGGGGAGTGTTGAAGAACAGGCTAATCCTGCTAAGGAGGAAGATATGGAGGAACAAATCACTCCTGATGATCCTGACAAACATTTAGATGTTCAGAGAGCCTATGAATACATGGCAGACGCTACGAGAAGGGAGTCAGATGCAGAAAAACACAACACCCACACCGAAAATAGTGAGACACAGGAGGTCGGTGCTGATACTGTACATCCCATGGAGATTTCCCAACACATGCTAGACTTTGTTAACCTAGCTCTGAAGTCTTCAGCTCTTACTTTCAGATATGACTCAAATGGCCATCTAATAATAGAGCCAGACAGATGCAAAATTATCGAAAAGACTTTGGTTGAGAGTTGTGTAGACAATCATTATGGACAGAGAAGTCTGCCCAGCCCCAACACATCTGACCTCTCAGATTATCGGCCTGAGACATCAGACAGTTTTGAAGACATGTCTCAGGTTTCCACAGATCTTTTAACAGAGAGAGTAGAGGAGGATGAAGAGAGGTTGTACATTTTTCAAGAGAACATGGAAAGCTCAGAGAACTCCAATTTACTGGATAATGGATTAGTGAAACCTCATTATTTAGGAGCCACAAAACAAACAGCATGTCCTATCTTGGAAAGCACTGACAGCCTAGGCTCTTTTTCTGGATACACGGCTGACAGTATTGGGCAGAGTCTAGACATCCCTGATGGGAATTCTGAGTTTACACAATGTAGAGCATTCCATGTACAAGTAGAATCTAGTGAAGGAATTCTCATAGATAAAGGAAGGTGGCTTCTTAAAGAGAATCACCTCATTCGTAAATCTCCTCCTGTTCCATTTGGAATGTATGAAAATGCAGACACCACATCAGTTGACACTGGTCAAGACAATACAAGTGAGAATCCCCCCTATTCAAATAATTGTGGTGAGCACTCCCCCCTCGCCATTATATCTTCCTCTGAACTTGAAGATATGGCAAAACCCTTAACACCCAAGTGTGCATACTTCAATATGTCTCACGCTAGCGACTCGGAGCCCTTTCTGGATAATGAGAGCATTAACAGTAATAAAAAAAGAGGTGAAATGAGAAAAAGCAAGGATTTCAGAGTATCACCAATGGGTGAGACCTCAAAAAAGGGTGTCAAGCAAAATGGACGCCTCCCCTCATTTGCATCAGTGGAATTCAAAGTGGCCACTGGGAAAGTCCATCCAGAGGATGGCCTTTCATCGAGTGTTGTGGAGAAAACATCTAGACGCCACAGCATGAGCAGCAAGGCATCACATGATGGAGAGCCAGTTGAAGCGCTGAGTCTTAGATGCGGAGAACACTGCCCGATACTATAGTGTAGAGTGCATGTGAATAGTGTATGAATTAGTTGAATTTTAACATGACTTTCTAAATAAATAAGAATTGAATCACATCCAAAGGACTTTTCCTCACATCTGGTGCCCTTTGTGCACGAAGGCATGTAATGTATTTGTTCACAACCCATTTACCACTGTAAGTTAGGGACCAATATTGAATTGCTTGGGTCGATATAATAACCGATTAGCACATTGTTGTGGCCGATACCAATATTAAAACGGATAATTTAACCTTTCTGTATTCATGAGAAGTTCACATAAAACCATGTACAAACTGGATCAGTAATTAATTTTATGTCACAATAAAACAGGTAAACCAGACATGACGATTACTTTTAAACATAATTTTCAGTTCACACAAGGAAAAATGATTTTGTTCCATTTTATTATCTAACATTCCTTTTAAAAGCTAAGAATATTTTTAGTCCTGAATTCATACAGGCAGCAACAAGAACTATAAAGTAGATCTATAAAAGCTTATGATTGATAAGTTATACATAACACATTCAGCAACATCAGATACTATGTTTAATGAATAACAGCCAAAAAAACCTCCAAAGAAATATTCATTAAATAAATAGGTAATAAATATCAGTTAAAATTCTAATATAGGACCGATGACAATAACTGATATAAATCCAGATATCAGCAAATAATATATCGGCCACAGATACATCACTACTGCAAACCACTAGTGTTTAACTGACTTTTTTAATTCAGAGAAAAGGAAGAATAGCTCACCCTTGATCAACTAGTGGGCAAAATACCTTTCTTTCTATTGTGGTCAGTCACATGATACGACCTGTTCTACTATCCAGACATGATAAACATGAAAAGGAATTCATACACTACAGAACAGTAACACTGTAGCCTTAATTTATTCTGCATTCAGCACATACTCAATTGTTTTCTATAAAAACACTTGGGTACTGCTGGTTTACACGTTTCCAGTGAAAAGCGTATACAGGTATTCACCATATAACGTCTATGAAACAGGACGTTAACCAAACATTATCACAATCACTAATCTTTTTAGGTTACTCTACCACGAGGTAAGGTACCTTCAGTTACATCTTCAGCTCAGTACTCTACTTAGGATACTTTGCACATAGTGCTTTATTTTGAATAAGAAAAACACAATAAGCAAAATCATTGAGTACATTACAATACTGCATAAACGTTGTACAGAGCTGTGAAGAGTTATGTCTTTTTTTAAACTTGAAGCACTTACCGTGCATCCTGAGAGTGTTTGATTTTCCATTTACATTTCTTCCCCCTTCATGCAGGCTTATTAGCTTCTGTATTAAGTCAGGATCGATGATTATTTGTCATTTTTGTTGCTATTATCAGAAACATTACCACTAAAGTTACAAGTAGAACTATCACCTTTGTAATTTATGGAAACTTACAATACTTCTAGAAAATACAGTAACATACAGATATAAGCAATTAACATAGGAATCTTCTCAATAAGTAAAATGAGGTAATTCAATTACAGTAATAAGTTAATTACACTACTGTATACTGTAACATAAGTGAGTGCTGTACAAAGTTTGCAATTTTGAGTTTGTTTCAGGCCACTATGTCCAAAGTTAAGACTATTTCCAATTATTATTTATTGCCATTTTAGGACATAGGCTGTTAAACTGCCTGGACATTAAACCTGTATAAAGAGTTTTAAACATATCTTAAACAATTTGGAAAACTTGCCTATTGCAGTAGAATTAAAACAGAGCCAGAAGTATCAAAAGTCCATTTAAGCTTATTCAAGTATCTTACTCTGTGGCATTGTTTTATAAATTGTAATCTTACCTCTTACACCTGAGTGAATACTATGGGACAAGCACAAACACTATGCTCAGAAAAAGTGAACAAAATGACCCAAGAGAGGATATACAGTAAATGTGTTTTATTTGTCCACACTCATAAGGTCTTACACATTTACTGTAATTAATACAGATAAGATCTCTTGATGAAAGTTGAGTATTTTGCTTATTTTCATATTCAAGCACAATGTGCTAAAATATAGGGAAAAATCAGTAAAACAGAATAACACCGATAGTTGTATAATTATTCATACAATATATACAGTGCATAAATAGAGTTGATAGAGTTAAACAGATTTGAGCCATTCTTGGATAACCAAGAACACGCATTTACACACATGGAAAAATATCAATAAAAAAACCCAGCACATCTCACATCCCACAGCTCAATCTCTGGAGAACACTTTAGCCACCACTGTAATTAAAATAAACAAAGCTGTTTTATTAGTGTGTCATTACTTAAAACATTTTAAGAAATGATCTACTTAAAGAATGAAAATTTACTTACACAATGATGTTGTTAATGGGGATGTGGATCAGCTTGACGAAGAACCCGATGAAGCCCATGATGGCAAAACCAATTGCTGTTGCCATGGCAATCTTTTGAAATTCTGAAGATCAGAAGAATATTATTGAGATACGAATCCAAGTTTGAAATATTTGAGTGAATTTACCGTTAATATGTTAAACGGTTATACGGTCATTATACCAATAATAAAATGATAAATCTAAAGATGGCCTAAGTGCACAAGCGTTGAACTCCTTTACCTTTCCTGTCAGGTTTTGTGCATCTCTTCACAAGCCGTATAGAGTCCTTCACAAACTGCCTCCCTGGCTCTACAAACTGCATTACCTGATCCATTGTGATGACCTACCAGAAGAAAAAGCATAATCACAAACCTGATATTTACAAGAATATCAATGCACTCAGTATAAAAATTCACACTTTAATTACAGTGGTGCTTGAAAGTTTATGAACCCTTTAGAATTTTCTATATTTCTGCATTAAGATGACCTAAAACAACATCAGATTTTCACACAATTCCTAAAAGTAGATAAAGAGAACGTAGTTAAACAAATGAGACAAAATTTTATACTTGGTCATTTCTTTATTGAGGAAAATCACCCAACATATTAGTGAGTGGCCAAAGTATGTGAACCTCTAGGATTGGCAGTTAATTTGTAAGTTAAATTAAGTGTGTTTTCAATCAATGGGAAGATATGAGAGGGGCACTCTTTTATTTAAAGAACAGGGATCTATCAAAGTCTACTCTTCACAACATGTTTGTGAAAGTGCAACATGGCACAAACAAATGAGATTTAGGAGTACCTAAGTAAAAGATATGTTGATGCTCATCAGGCTGGAAAAAATTACAAAACCATAGCTAAAGAATTTGGACTCCACCAATCCACAGTTAGACAGATTGTGTACAAATGGAGGAAATTCAAGTCCATGGTTACCCTCCACAGGAGTGGACAACCAACAAAGATCACTTCAAGAGCAAGGCGTGTAATAGTTGATGAGGTCACAAAGGACCCCAGGGTAACTTCTAAGTAACTGAAGGCCTCACTCACACTGGCTAATATTAATGTTCATGAGTCCACCATCAGAACAACAATGGTGTGTATGGCAGGGAGAAAGCCACTCCTCTCCAAAAAGTACATTGTTGCTCATCTGCAGTTTGCTAAAAATCCCGTGGACAAGCCAAAAGGCTATTGGAAGAACATTTTGTGGGCGGATGAGACCAATATTGAACTTTTTACTTGAAAGTAAAGCGTTATGTTTGGAGAAAGGAAAACACTGCATTCCAGCATAAGAACCTTATCCCATCTGTGAAACACGGTGGTGGTAGTATCACTAATTTTACCTGTTTTGCTGCATCTGGTCCAGGACAGCTTGTTCATTATTAATGCATGGACTGAATCTCAAGAGAAGATAGGTCATGCAGCAAGACAATGACACTTACTGAATGCAAAGGTTCACATACTTCTGCCACTCACTAATACGTAATATTGGATCATTTTCCTCAATAAATGACCAAGCATAATGTTTTGTCTAATTTGTTTAACTAGGTTCTCTTTATCTACTTTTAGGAACTGTGTGAAAAATATGACCTAAACATCATCAGATTATGTAGAAATATAGAAAATTCTAAAGAGTTCACAAACTTTCAAGCACCATTGCACTTTGTGTGTTTCTAGCATCAATCTTCCTTTATTAATAGACACCATTTTACTTTTCCATGCCTTGTTCAAACTTCTGGACTGTTTGCATAAATCCTTTTATTTATCCTAACAATTTAAACATGATTGAAGATATTAATATCCGAACAAAAATTATTTACATTTCTATGCATTTATATCCCAGCATTAATTTTCCCATTCAGTATTAACCCTCGCTTTTTGTTTGGCTTAAAATAAGTAACAATGGTTTTAAGGTTTATTTTTTATTATTATTGAAATTGTTAAGTAACAGGGTTGGTCCTCTGGTCTAGTACACTAGCCAACCACTGAGGCTCAGGATCAAGTCCCTGATTAGCTATACCTGAGGGAGGGGAGGCTTATAAGGGTATCATCCCACTCAGATGGAACAGAAAACAGTGCTATACTGTAGACAAAGAATATAAATGTATTTAATATAACGTTTGGTACGGCACAGAACAGGAATTATTCTCACTTTTACAAAGCACAAGGAAGATTTATTCACAATAAACTAATCATAGAAGAGGTCAGATCAGGGATAAGTGCTGATTTAAATCTACATATTTGTATTACTGGTGAATTAGGATTATAAAATCAAAAAGGGTAAAGACTAAGGTTAATCCTAACTGACCCATGACTACTGTTTAAAACTGAAATACCAGTAAGATCTTTCTAATCGAGATTACTGACTCATCTGCTGTACAAATTACCATTAAAAAGCCATGAACGGAAGCTTAACAGTTTTATTTATTCACTAACCTGGAGAACAGAAATAATCGATTCCACTGTACGGAGTGACGTCATACTATAAACTGTACGTTAAACCGAACGTATTGTTACATTTATATCAGCTGTTTAACTTCCACTGTCACGTAGCCTTCCGTGTTATTTTATATAAATTCTCACTTTACTAGACGCCAAACCTGTCTGTTGATCATTTGTGAGATAAAGTGGTAAAAACAGTGGAAGTTAGAAAAAGCTAACCTTTTCGTACGATGATATGATGTTCATTAACCGCTCATTTCCTTTCACGTGTTTTGTATTAATATAGATTGCAAGTATTTACCAACTTTGAACATAAAAGTAAATAAAACTGACCTGAAAAAAGGCAGTACACACCGAGTATCGCTCACCACAGACTCACGTATGATGACGGTTTTTCTCTAAATGCTGACGAGGCCTTCGCTTCTTCTTCTTTGTGTTTATTGGCGGTTGTCAGAGCAGCTTATCGTGTTGTAGCGCCACCAGCTGTATGGCGTGTGGAACAGCCATTCAAATCATTTCACTGAGCTGTCTGTATAGGGTTGAGTCCGAATGACGTATTTTTCTAAAAATAGCATGCTCAAATGCGCATGTGCGCGCATGTAAGCTCCTCTTGGACAAGCGCTGTATTGTGACGCTGGTGTTAGGGCTTTTTTGCTTCTTAACTCATTATCAAAACCGCTTAGTAATGTTCACAACAAAGCATTGTGCCGTAGCGATTCAAGATACTCCGACAAGGACTACATGAAGGGAGTAACATTTAATAGAGGGCTTGAGCACAATGGGAATACCAGACTTCATACACAAAAAAAGTAAAGAAGGACACGTATATATGCACTGATGAACACCCCGACC
>JAVSBU010197847.1:0-12165 GCA_033118015.1 Loricariichthys derbyi
ATTAGAAAATAGATTCCACCTGTCTGTAATTTATTCTCAGTATAACTACAACTTTTCTGTGAAGGAAAAGTTTGTTAGAGTATATTAGTGATCAAACAGCATCATGAAAACCAAGGAATACACCAGACAGATCAGGGATAAAGTTGTAGAAAACTGTAAAGAAGGGTTAGGTTATAAAAAAAAAAAAAAAAACATTTCCCAAACTCTGAACATCTGACAGAGCACTGTTCAATCCATCATCTGAAAATAGTATGGCACAACGCCTAACCTACCGTGGCCATCCACCTAAACTGACACCACTAATTAGAGAAGCACCCAAGAGGCCCTTGGTCACTCTGCATGTGCTGCAGAGATCCACAGCTCAGATGGGAGTAACTGTCCACAGGACAGCTATTAGTCATGTACTCCACAAATCTGGCCTTTATGAAGAGTGGCCATAAGAAATCCCACTTGCAGTTTGCAAGAAATGTCAACACAGCAAACATGTGGAAGAAGGTGCTCTGGTCAGATGAGACGACAATTTAACTTTTTGGCTTAAATGCAAAATGCTATGCATGGCAGAAAACTAACACACTACACCATTCCCACTGTAAAATATGGTGGTGGCAGCATCATGCTGTGGGTATATTTTCTTCAGCAGGGACAGGGAAGATGGGAAAATGGATGGAGCTAAATACAGGTTAATCCTGGAGGAAAACCTGTTAGAGGCTGGAAAAGAGTGGAAACTGAGGCAAAGGTTCACCTTACAGCAGGAAAGTGACCCTAAACGTACAGCCAGAGCTACAATTAAATGGTTTAGATCAAAGCATATTCATGTGTTATAGTGGCCCAGTCAAAATCCAGAACTAAATCCATTTGAGAATCTGTGGCAAGACCTAAATTACAGTTCTCAGTTGCTCTCTGTCCAATCTGACTGAGCTTTAGCGATTTTGCAAAGAGGAAGGGGCAAAATTTCAGCCTCTATGTGTCCTAAGCTGGTAGAGACAAACCCCAAAGGATTTGCAGCTGTAATTGCAGCAAAAGCTGGTCTTACACTATTGACTCAGTGTCATGCGATGCTCCAAGCCTGCCAATATCGCACCCAGGAACTACGTGTGCCAGAATGCACTGCCGAGACACGTCATCAACGCAGGCGAGGCTGATCCAGTTAGAGAATCAGCCTCACCTGAGTACTGATTAAGCGAATTATTTAAACCCATTCTATTTGTGGCCCTGTGCGAAGTATTTGCGCCTTTCCAGCCATTTACCAAGCGGTTATCAATTGTGAGTGTTTTCTGGTTTTGACCTTCCTTCTGCTTTTTCAACTTCGATTCCTGCCTTGCTCCTCTGTGTTGTTTACATTGCCAGTTCAGATCCTTTGCCTTTGACTTAGAAACTGCCTAGCCCTTTTATGTGTGTTTTGTTTCGTTGCATCAGTGTTTTGTTTATTAGTGCGTCGGTGTGTCTAAATAAACTTTATTTTGCATCTGCGTTCGTCTGCGCTATCAGTTGCCATGTCACAGAATACTTTGCCTATCCAGCAGACGGTGGATGCTGCTGCCTGCCAACAACCCTTGAATGCTCAGGGGCAGACGCTAGGCGAGCATCACCAAGCCTTAACACACTTCTCATAGGCAGATTCCAACCCAGATACGTGTGCTAGCTTCCTGCTTCAGCGTGAGCTGTATTTTAACTGCTCACAGGCCAATTCTGACAAGGCCAAAATCACTTTTGTGGTCTCACACCTCTCTCAGAAAGCATTACAATGGGTCACGGCTGCTTGGGACACCCTGGAGGGGTTGTCAAGTCAAGCTTTCATACAAAGGCTGAAGGTGGTGTTCAATCACCCATGTGAGGGAAGGAGTGCTGGTGAGATGTTGTCTCAGGTGAGACAGGGCAACCACATATTGTACCAAACCAAAAGCAGAGTTTGCTCAAATTTAGTACCCTCGCGGCTGGAACGAACCGGCCTTACTCCTAGCTTTCCCAATGGACTAAGCCATGCCATCCTCACCGAACTAGCCTGCAGAGATGACGCCCTAAACCTGGACGAGCTTATTGAGGTAGCCATATGACTGGATCACCTTCACTGCTGTACCAGAGGCAGACCAGCTCAACCTCACCTTCTACTTCCCAGCAGGATGCAGGAGGTTCTCCCGGAGGAGACACAGTGCGACTCCACGACACTACGGAATCAGAATCTGAATCAGAATCAGGGGCCAACTCCGGGAAAGCATGTGAAGTACATGTCATGCACTAAAGTGGTGAGTATTCCCACCCGTGAGTTGGTTAAAAGGTCTTTTATTGTCAAGGTGAAGATGTACTGTTCTTGGTGTGTTCTATCTTCGCAGCTCTCATTGATTCTGGAGCAGAAGGGAACTTCATCTGCCAGAGGGTCGTCAAACAGCTCAGCATCCCCATAGAACAACTAAAGCAACGGATGGTGGCCGCAGCGTTGGATGGAGTCCCATTGGGACCTGATGGTGTCACACACATCACTATGCCTACCCAGCTCGACGTCAGCGCCTGCCATTCAGAGAGGATTTGGTTCTTCATCTTAGCCAAGACCAAGTTCCCCATTATTACCTTGCACAACCCACGTATCTCATGGAAGAACCAGGAGATCATCGCATGGTCTAACACGTGCTACAGGAGCTGTATTCAGCCACCCATCCTCCAGGTAAACACCACATCCATCGAGACCTCAGAGGAGGCCAGAGAGGTGGTCATCCCTCCTGAGAACCAGGACCTTAAGGAGGTATTTAGCAAAACCCGGGCCACCAAGCTACCTCCCCATATTCCCTATGACTGCGCCATAGAGCTGATTGAGGGCTCTACTCCCCAAGGCACGTATCTATCCTCTAACCATACAGGATGAGGCTGCTATGTCCAAGTATGTGGATGAGGCTCTCAAACAGGGCTTCATTAGACCGTCTACATCCCCAGTAGCATCGGGGTCTTTCTTCTTTAAAAAGAAGGATGGGAGTCTCTGACCCTGCATCGACAGGGGCATCAACGACATCACCAAGAGGTACCTGTACCCCTTACCCTTGGTTCCTGCCACCTTAGAGCAACTACATGGGGCTAGGTACTTCACCAAGTTGGATCTACGAAGCGCGTATAACTTGGTACGCATAAGGAGAGGAGACGAGTGGAAGACCACCTTTGTGACCAACCCGGGCCACTATGAGTACAGGGTCATGCCCTTTGGGTTGTCAGTCGCACTGTCTGTCTTTCAGGTCCTTATTAATGTACTAAGAGATATGCTCAGAAAATTTGTTATCGCATATATTGATGACATTTTGGTTTACTCTTCTAATCTAGTGACGCACAGACAACATGTTTGGGCTGTACTCAAGAGACTCCTAGAGAATGAGCTCTTTGTCAAAGGGGAGAAGTGCAATGTCCATTTGCAGTATGTCTCCTTCCTTGGGTACTTCATCAGTGTGGGAGGCATCATTATGGATGACCACAAGATAGATGCCATGATGAATTGGCTGGTTCCTGGTATGGTCGGAGCCCTTCAGAGGCTGCTGGGGTTTGCAAACTTTTACTGGCGATTTATCCACAATTACAGTGTGGTTGCTGCTTCCCTTAATGCTTTATTACAGGGGAATCCCCACAAGCTGAGATGGTCACCTCAGGCGGAGAGCGCATTTGAGGCACTGAAAGGGACATTTTCTTTGGCCCCCATTCTATACCATCCGGACCCCGAGCGTCCATTCATCGTAGAGGTGGATGCCTCCGAGATTGGAGTAGGAGCTATACTGTCACAATGACACGGTGATCCCTAGAAGCTCTATCCCATCGCCTTCTTTCTCCAGCTGAGAGGAACTATGGCATTGGGGACAGGGAGCTATTGGCCATTAAGTTAGCCCTGGAGGAGTGGCATCACTGGCTGGAAGGAGCTAAACATCCGTTCATTGTATTTACGGATCATAAGAACCTGGAGTATTTGAGGAGCGCCAAATGACTGAACCCATGGCAAGCCAGGTGGTCTTGCGATAGCAATAGACTTTGTCATGGACTTACCCATATCTGAGGGCAAATCTACTATTATTACTTTGGTGGACCACTTTTCTAAATCTGTGAGATTTGTTTCATTTTCAGGTGTGGCCACTGTGTGGGAGATGGCCGAGGTGTTATTTAACCATGTATTTCATAACTTTGGTATCCCAGAGGACATCGTATCTGATAGGGGTCCTCAGTTTATGTCCAGGGTGTGGTCTGGTTTCTGCAAGCATCTTGGGGTTATGGTTAGCCTGACATCTGGTTACCACCCCCAATCCAACAGCCAGTGCGAGAGGTCCAACCAGGAGGTGAGCAAATTTTCAAGAATATTTTGTTCTAATAACCAAAAGGATTGGGATAAATACCTTATATGGGCCGAAATAGCCCAGAACTCTCTACGCAGAGCCTCCACAGGGATTCCTCCTTACCAGTGTACCCTAGGTTATCAACCCCCTCTCGCACCATGGACTGGGGTGGTAACCGATATCCCGGTGGTGGACAACTGGATGCACAGGAGCGAACAGGTATGGCAAGAGACACATTGTTACATCAAAAAGGCTATTGAGAGACAGAGGAGACAGGCTGATTGTCACAGGTCAGAGAACCCCTTGTACCGGCCAGGAGACAGGGTGTGGCTGTCTACCAAAGACCTCAAAATAAAGGAAGGTAAATGCAAGCTTAGCGCCAAGTTTATAGGCCAGTTCAAAATTCAGAAAAGAATTAACAAGGTAACTTATAAATTAGAACTGCCTTCGCAATACCGCATATCCAATGCGTTTCACATCTCCCTTCTTAAACCTGTCATCTCCAGTCCCTTAGATGAGGTTTCACCCCAGGTGACGCCACCCTGCCTGCCCAACTTGGAGGGAACCCCCGATCTACGCTATGCGCCAGGTGCTGGACTCCAGAAGGCGAGAAGGGGGCATCCAGTATCTTATTGACTGGGAGGGCTATGGTCCCGAGTAGCAGTGCTGGGTCCGAGCCAGAGACGTCTTGGACCCCGGTCTCATCGCTGACTTCCACAGCTGCCACCCAGACAGACCGGCACGAAGCCCTAGGGGTCGACCGCGTCAAGGGACTATTAGGCGAACCCAGTCCTCGGAGGGATCTGCACGCAGGAGGGGCCCCAGAAGAACCTCCTTCAGCCAACACGTGCAGAACCAGGATTTGTGCAGGCCTGGCACCTTGATCAGGCTTTGGTGGTGACCGTCATGGGCGGCCTTGTACCTCGCCCATCCCAGACTCTTCGGGGAGGGGTACTGTCATGTGACGCTCCAAGCCTGCCGATCTCGCTCCCAGGAACTACGTGTCCCAGAATGCACCACCGGGACACGTCATCAATGCAGGCGAGGCTGATCCAATTAGAGAATCAGCCTCACCTGAGTACTGATTAAGCGGGTTATTTAAACCCATTCTATTCGTGGCCCTGTCCAAAGTATTTGCGCCTTTCCCGCCATTTACAGAGCGTTTATCAATTGTGAGTGTTTTCTAGTTTTCGACCTTCCTTCTGCTTTTTCAACTTCAATTCCTGCCTTGCTCCTCGTGTTGTTTACATTGCCAGTTCAGATCATTGCCTGTTTGACTTCATTCGGCCTAGCCCTTTTATGTGGGTTTTGTTTCGTTGCATCAGTGTTTTGTTTATTAGTGAGTCGGTGTGTCTAAATAAACTTTATTTTGCATCTGCGTTCGTCTGCACTATCAGTTGCCATGTCACACTCAGAGAGGACTGAATACAAATACACAACACACTTTTCAGATTTTTATTTATTAATAATTTTGAAAACCATATATTATTCTTTACACAATCACACAGACTTGCTACTTTGTGTTGGTCAGGAAAAAATGTGGAAAAGTTAAAAGAGTAAAAATACTTTTGCAAAGCATTGCATGAGTCTATATTCATATTCTCTTGCATATCTACTACCAGTCCACCAAGTGCGAAGCACAAGCTCAATCATATAAACTCAACGCTACTTCCTCAAATTTTGCATCTACACCAATGAACAATATGATCACCAATATGACTCTTCTAATATGTTATTGGCTCAGCCCATGATACCAAATAGCTCGAAGGATGGGCTCTACAAGACTTCAGAAGGTGCTCTGTAGTATCTGGCATCATGGCATCAATGTATCAATTGCGAGTCGCTCTGGATAAAGGCATCTGTAAAATGCCGTAAATGTAATTTTATTGTAAATATAAGGAATTAGCAACAGATTCTTTAAGTCTTGTACAATGCAGGGCATTGGTGTTTCAAATCAGACTTGTTATATCACATTATACAGATACTCTACTAAAGTAAGATCTTGGGAATATAGACACCAGAATAACACCTTTAACACTTTGTCATGTTCATCAAATGAATTGTAAACATCAATGAAATTATATTTATGTAGGTGGTACTGTGCATGTCAAGTTGTTGTTCAAATGTGTTTCAGGCAACACCATGTGTTTCAGGGAGTATTGCAGGGAACACCATAGTCCCTCAATTTTTTCTCCTAGTGCAGAATGTTGTTACACCCTTCCAGGTAAACGACACATGTACCCTGCCATCCATGTGCTGTAAAGAAATAAAACTTATTGGACTTAATAGCAAACTTCTTCCATTACATTAAGGTCCAGTTATAGCTGTCACATACCTATTGCAGACATTTTGGTTGGTAAACACGAGTAAGCTGTGAAACATTTTTTTCTCATAACCAGCATTCACAACTTAACCACTACACTATTGCCACGCCAACATTATCTGGACTCTGGTCATTGTCAAAGTCGATCATATCTTAAATACCAAACACCTTTAACGTTTTAATGCAAGAAAAAACCTTGTAACAGACCAATTCTGTTTATATGTAGAAGGTTGACAAATAAGACATTACAAGTATATACAAAATTATACCATAGATACAAGTCCTTTATATTGGTGTCCCGTCTTGTTGCAGATATCAAAATCTTACATCTATGCCTAAAAATGTTTATGCTTGGATCACTTTTTCTAAACTCTATGAAGTTTTCTGTAAAAATAACAGTGATACTGTCAGGCTCATCAGAGGAGGTGAGTCAGGGGTTTATTAAACACCAGGCAGACAAACCAGTACAGGACAAATCACAAATGGTCAGGAAACAGGCACTGTTCAAACCACAACAAGCATACTGATGTCATACAAATCCAAAGAGAGTATGCAAAAATCTGGAAAACAAGGCAAACATGATCAATGCAGGGAGGGGGCAAGGAATAATAGAGTCCATTGCTGACTAGGGAGGTGAAAGGGCAGATAAAACCATGAGACAGGGCTTCTGAGATCACCTCCGTAACCTGGTTCTCAGGATAGGTATGAGTGGTATAGATCCAGCTTAATCATACAGTGATAGGACCAGTGAGGTGGGACCTTCTTTGCTTTCTGGGCACTTAAATCCTCTGTAGTTTTATAATAATTTACAGGGACAATAGTTCCAATGTCCCAGGTGCAAAAAGTCAGGGGGAGGGAAGAGCTAGGCAGTTCACATATAGTAAGAGTTCATGATCTGTCCAAGAAATGTTATGCATCTTTAATTAAGGGACACCCAGGATGATTATCAAAAGAGCAGTTTCATTCCATCTGCTCACAGCAGCAGAGTGTGGAGCTCCAGCACATAATTAGTAGCATATCACCATCACTGTTTCAAACGTAAGCGAGGATGTTGGAATATACTTTGGAACTCCAAGTTCACAGAGCACATCAGTCAAGTGCATAATTAACTGGCAGTTCATATCAAGCATTTAGTATTCATTTCAGAAATACAACATAGCATTTTACTCATTAGAACCATTTCACAGAAATGGTGTTGCTACAGTCTACAAGGTTGGGAACAAAGATACCCTAGAGGTAATTTTAAACTATATTATGCCATAGTTTTTAAAGTTCAAGCAACAGTTTGAACAGAAACATTGTATTCTGGAAGCAAAAAGAACTTGAATTTCTTCTTATTAATTATTATTATTGTTTACACATAGTCTCTTTTCTATTATCTGTCAACAAATCAGACCTGGCTTGAAGCAAAAATCCCGAGAGAATGAAAAATTATCATAAAACTATAGATGTTGTACAATAAAAATTAAATAACATTTTACAATGAATTCCATTGGGGTTGAAGTATATTTCAGCTCTGCATGAATAAGTGAAAGTTGGTTCTGGTAAACTCCTGATGTATGGTGTCAATGAGCGTGTCTGAGTTGGTGGCCTTCTCAGCAGTAGAACAGGAATGAGTGGAAGTGCTGAGCTCTGGTGTGTATGTGAACGTGAATGAGCTTTGGTAGATCATCCCATCCAATCGGATCAAAAATAATGGGATTGTGATGGGTTGTCTGAGCCACCTCCATTCCCCACCAAAGACTGAAATATCAGGAACTACACACAGCAAAGACTTAGGACTCCTGGGGAAAAGAAATATAGTAAATAATATGTTTTTGGATATTTTTTGGATATTACAGTATAAATTTAGATACTGTAAAAAGGAAATCATAAAAATGTGTACAGCCTATGGGTGTCTGACTTCATAATGGAGACTTGGGGTCGGTTATGATTAATCTACTGCTATGATAAAATAAATGTTTTGGAACCAGTGGTATCAGCGGGCACGGCCATAAGGTGATTGGCATACTAGGAACAGCAAAAAAATGTAGCCATGTGAACTATACTGCTCAAAAAAATAAAGGGAACACTAAAATAACACATCCTAGAATAACACATCTGAATGAATGAAATATTCTCATTGAATACTTTGTTCTGTACAGAGTTGAATGTGCTGATAACAAAATCACACAAAAATCATCAATGGAAATCAGATTTATTAACCACACAATTATTAACATAATTAAAAACACACTACAGGCTGATCCAACTTTGATGTAATGTCCTTAAAACAAGTCAAAATGAGGCTCAGTATTGTGTGTGGCCTCCACGTGAAGTCTGATTTACTTGGATTTACATTGTGTTGCTTTAAGTGTACCCTTTATTTTTTTGAGTAGTGTATATTACCCAGAAGTCACACTATGCTTTTAACACATTCAGTATTTTCACTTAATTTTTACAAGAAGCAGCTGGCTGATTCACTGGCTAAGTGGCAATGTAAGCACAGTTTCTTTATATGAGATGCTATTGGTAAATGTAACAATTGTGCAAAACAATGGTACAGTGAGAAAGCATGGATAGTAACCCCGGGATCCCAAGGTGAAATTCCATTTAGAGTGCACAGTGAAATAAGCAAACTAACTCTCCATTCCTAATATGTATGTGTCAGAAACCTTTGTTATTGTTTATAATAAATAAAATATATGAAATACACTAAATAGTAAAAGGGTAGAGCTTCTACCCTGGGTCTCCCATAGAGGTCCCATTCAGCACCTGTTGCATGGTTTTATCCGCCCTTCCACCTCCCTAGTCAGCACTGGACTCTTTTATTCCTCCCTCCCTGCATTGATTATGTTTGCCCTGTTTTCTAGATTTTTGCATACTCTCTTTGGATTTTTATGACCATCAGTATGCTTGTTTTGGTTTAAACTGTGCCTGTTTCCTGACCATTTGTGATTTGCCCTCTATACAGTGGGTATGGAAAGTATTCAGACCCATTTAAATTTTTCACTCTTCATAGCAGCCATTTGCTAAAATAAAAAACGTATTTTTTTTCTTATTAATGTACACTCAGAAATAAACCAGACGTAGACACTTTTACAAATTTATTAAAAAAGAAAAACAATATCACGTGAAATATCACATGGTCATAAGTATTCAGACCCTTTGCTGTGATACTCATATTTAACTCACATGCTGTCTGTTTCTTCTGATCCTCCTTGAGATGGTTCTACTCCTACATTGGAGCCCAGCTGTGTTTAATTTAATTCATTGGACTTGATTAGGAAAAGCACACACCTGTCTATAGTGCTCACAGCGCATGTCCGAGCAAATGGGAAGACGTTTGGGATAACCACAACTCTTCCTAGACCTGGCCATCCAGCCACACTGAGCAATCATGGGATAAGAGTCTTGGTGAGAGAGGTAAACAACCCAAGGTTGAGCTGGTTGAGTTCCAGAGATGCAGTAGGGAGATGGAAGAAAGTTCCACAAAGTCAACTATCACTGCAGCCCTCCACCAGTTGGGGCTTTTTCTCCTCGGTGCAAAAATATGAAAGCCTGCATAGAGTTTGCCAAAAAATACATGAAGGACTCCCAGACTATGAGAAATAAGATTCTCTGGTCTGATGAGACAAAGATTGAACTTTTTGGTGTTCTAAGCGATATGTGTGGAGAAAGCAACATTCCCAACACAAAACAACAATGAAACATGGTGGCGGCAGCCTCATGCTATGGAGGTCTTTTTCAGGATGACTGGTTGCAATTGAAGGAACAATGAATGCGGCCAATTACAGAGATATCCTGGAAGAAAACCTCCCCCTCAGACTGGGCCAAAGACTCACCTTCCAACAAGACAATGGCCCTAAACACACAGCTAAAATAACAAAGGAGTGGCTTCAGAAAACTCTGTGACCTTTCTTGACTGGACCAGCCAGAGCCCTGACCTAAACCCAATTGAGCATCTCTGGAGAGACCTGAAAATGGCTTTCCAGCAATGTTCACCATCCAAGATGACGGAACTGGAGAGGATCTGCAAGAAAAAATGGCTGACAATGCCTAAATCCTGGGGTGAAAGACTTGTTGCCCAAGAAAACTCATGGCTGTACTCAATAATGAGGGTCTGAATACTTATGACCATGTCATATTTTTAATAAATTTGCAAAAATGTATACATGTCTGTTTTTTTCTGTCAAGATGGGGTGCTGAGTGTACATAAATGAGAAACATTTTGTGTACATTTTTTATTTTAGCAAATGGCTGCTTTGAAACAAAGAGTGAAAAATTTAAAGGGGTCTGAATACTTTCCGTACCCACTGTATGTCCCAATAAAATATTGTAACTGATTCTGTCTGTCCAATGCCTCTCCCGCTCTTGACCTCACTGCAAGTCACTGATCACCACAATGCAAGTGCAGCAGTTTAGTGATTTATGAAATCGTCCATTTACCTTTTCAGGTATATCAGTGCTGTAGTTTGTCCCTTCCCCCAATTCTTTGCTGTTCAAAAGCTATCGAGAGAAAAACAAACATTGAAAATTTATATAAATGGTATTTGGAACATATATACTGCTAAAGAAAAAAATATTAAGAAAGATATTTGAGGAACCCTCCAAATATCTTTTTTCACAGGTGACCCCTATGAAACCTGGCTTTGAGTTTTCAAGCACTTACACAGGCAAGAAAATGTTAAATATTTTATGAACATTATTCCACTACTGTAGTTGTGTTAACATGTTTGTTCAATAAAATAACACTGACAGTATAACACACACCATGTGGTATATGCATGAAAACTAGCCAGATGTGGAACTGAATCCATACATATCACCCAGGTAGCATTAGGATTAAACATGTAGTACAATACAATCTCCCTAGGACGACTTCTAGTATTGATGTTCCCATTATCTCAGTGTGCACAGGCAGAAAGACTGAGTAAACAAGCATGTCTTTTATTTCATACTCTATGGCCAACCATTGTGCTAGTGAAAATGATAGTATATCATAATGCACTGTACAACAATGAAGCAGTGGGTTTTTAGTTAATCTTATAGGGGCACTATCTCACCTGTGGAGGCAGTGTTATGATCTGAGGCTGCTGCCGTTGGTCAGGTCTCGGTTCAGCAATGTTATGAGCCCAAAGATTGAGATCAGCTGATACCCGAATATACTGAACCACCAGGTTATTCCATCAATGGATTTTTCTTCCCTGATGACACAGGTATATTCCAAGATGCCAATTTCAGGATTCAAAGGGCTCAAATTGTGAGAGAGTGGTTCAGGGAGCATGAGACCATTTCCACACATGGATTGGCACCACAGAGTCCAGACCTGAGAATCTTTGGTATGTGCTAGAGAAGACTTTGCGCAGTGGTCCAAATCTCCCATCGTCAATGCAAGATCTTGGGGAAAAATTAATGCAACTCTGGACAGCAATCAATGTTGTGACATTGCAGAAGCTTGTGGAAACCATGCCGCAGTGAATGTGTGCTGTAATCAGTAGTCGAGTTGAGGGGGGATGAGGGGGGATGGCATCCCCCTTCTTATAAAAACGGTAAAAATCATCCCCC
>JAVSBU010197953.1:0-12165 GCA_033118015.1 Loricariichthys derbyi
GAATGTGTGAAGTGTATAATGAAATAAAAGAATGAAAAAAAAAAATGATACATGGGCATCAAATTTTTAATAAATAAAAATCTGGAAAGTGTGGCATGTATTTGTATTCAGCCCCTGAGTCAATAGTTTTTAGGACCAACTTTTGCTGCAATTACAGCTGCAAGGCATTTGGGGGGTTGTCTCTACCAGCTCTCCACATCTAGAGGCTAAAACTTTTGCCAATTCTTCTTTGCAAAATAGCTCAAGCTCAGGTTGGATGGATAGTGTCTGTGAACAGCAATTTTCAAGTCTTGTCACAGATTCTGAATAAGATTTAAAGTCTGGACCTAGACTGGGCCATTCTGACACACAAATATTATTTGATCTAACCCATTCCACTGTAGCTCTCGCTGTATGTTTAGGGTCATTGTCCTCCTGGAAGGTGAACCTTCACCCCAGTCTCAAGACTACTGCAGACTCCATCCAGTTTCCCATCAACTCTCACCTGCTTCCCTGTCCCTGCTGAAGAAAAGCATTCCCACAGCCTGATGCTGCCACCAACATGTTTCACAGTGGGCATGGTATGATGCAGTGTTAGTTTTCTTCCACACATAGCATTTTGCATTTAGACCAAAAAGTTCAAGTTTGGTCTCATCTGACCAGAGCACCTTCTTCCACATGTCAGCTATGGCCCCTACATGGCTTGTGGCAAACTGCAAGCACAACTACTTACGGCTTGTTTTTTTTTTTGCTGCTCTTCCATATAGGCCAGATTTATCGAGTACACGATCAATAGTTGTCCTGTATAAAGCCCCATTTACATATAGACAGTTTAATCGGCAGTTAGTATGTAGACCTACGTTCACGAAATAACGATGGTGTAAACTGTGGCACTACAGGAAGGGAAAGGATCAAACGTCGATTAAAATGGTGTCACGTGAATTATCTGGTCTTCTCTGGGAGCACTCCCGGAATTATACAACACGTTGAATAATTCCGGGAGCGCTCCTGGAGAAGACCACATAATGCGCGTGACACCGTTTTAATCTCTTTAATGTTCCCACCTGAGCTAAACTCCGCAGCTCCTCCAGAGTGACTATGGACCTCTTGGCTACTTCTTTATTTAGTGCTTTCCTTTCCTAGGCTGTTAGTTTAATTGGTAGATTTGCAGTTGTACCAAAGTCCACACCTGACCTGTCTGGTGTGTTGCTTGGTTTTCATTATTCTGTGTGATCACTGATAGTCTCTTATGGTGTACGGTGGCAAAACACTTTTACAAATGGTGGTACACTTTTACAAAGGGCAGTACACTACCGTACTTATAGACCTCTGAGGCCTTCCCAGAACAGCTCTAGTTATACTGAGAATAAATTACAAACAAATGGACTCTATTTACTAATTAGGTGACTTCTGAAGGCAATTAGTCACACTGGATTTTAAATAGGGGTATCAGAGTACTGGGGACTGAATATAAATATGCCACACTTTTCAGATTTTTATTAATTAAACTTTTGAAAATGATATATCACTTTATTTGCTGTTCACACACACTAGCAACTTGGTTTGGTCTGTCACATAAAATTCCAATATATATTTGTGGGTGTAACATGAAAAAAATGTGTAAAAGTTCAAGGGGTATGAATACTTTTGCAAGGACATGTACACAAATTTTCTAGAAAAAAAACTGTGACTGGAACCAAAACACAAGACAGAGAAGCCCTCCACACCTCAAAAGGGGACAAATTAGTGTGATTCTTTGAGCAGCCATGCAAACTAAATTTGACATGGAGCAAAAAGCATTAGGCAAATGTCTAATTATCCATTTGGTAGACTACTGATAAATGAGATATTGAAAATTTTCAAATTTGAAAGAGTGAAGGTAGTTAATTTTCTTAAATGGGAATTTAGAGCCTGACTGTATTTTAAAATAGTAAAAAGAATGGCATATCCATGAGTCACTTACTTTTGTTTTTCTCCATGTGCCCACATAGTTTGTCATTGTTCTCCAGAGGCGAGCTGTCTAAAGCAGTGTGCTCTTTCTCTGAGATGGCCTGATTCTGGTGCCGATATGTCTCTGTGAGAGCCGAGGAATGGCCCTTCCCATGTGGTTTCCCCTCTACCCTCCCCAGCCCCCTCAGGCCTGTGGGTGCCACCGGAATTCTGAGATGGGTAGGAAATAGAAGGGCAAAACCGTGTCGCTCCTTTCCAGGGTCAGGTTGAGAGAGATTGTTATAGGGTTAGACAGAGCAGAGGGATGCTGGGGGAGTTCAGTAATCCCTCTATACTGGCATGGCAGCTGGAGCAGGCCGTCTGGCTCATGTAGTGATATCGGTTCCACTGGAGTGATGTCTGACCTCATTACTAGAGTTTAATTGCATTGTTACACAGTTACCCTTCTTCCTTTACCCCTCTCCCTCACTCTCTGTCTCCATTTTACTTTGTTTCCATGACCCTTACAGATGCAGGCAATTGTTCTGAAAGCAAATTAATCCATAACACTTCATTTGATGGGTATCTTCAATGGGCCTCCATAAAGAATCATAATTAATTAATAAAACATATACTTTATAAATCCAAACAAATAATGTATAAAAAGTAATTCATTAATAAAAAAAGCTTATGTCAAAACTCAAGTTGAATGTTTACACATCATGATAGTAAAAGTAACCCTGTTCACTCAGCACTGAAGTGAAAACTTAAACTACACATACAAATTTATTAGAATTAAAAATAATGAAAAAACATATTGTTCCTCTCCATTATGATTATTTTGCTTTTACCCACATCAATTCCCAACAGGATTCTAGTAGGATTGTGTTCTTGGGCTGTTGCCTATTTGTATTAGCATGAGGTAATGTCTACTAAAATGAAAACAAAGCACTTCTGTAAGTCACCCTGGATAAGGGCGTCTATAAATGTAAATGTAAATGGAAATGATAGAAAATCACTGCATCACTTTTTTGCATGGGCAGCTTGTTTTACATTTAGTTTTTTGACCATGAAGAACTTGGACATATTCCTCATTCACTTCAGACATTATTTATTCATGTCTTGGAATTACTTCCACAAGCTAATAGTGCCTATGTATGCATGTGAACACATCTCTCTAATTCTGTGACGTAAACTGCTAAAAGGGGCTGTCACAGTCCCAAAAGTGTGCATTGCTACCGACTTGCGGAGCTAAAAATGTGGATTTTCCGCAGTCATCCGTCGTGGACGTCCCCCCAAAAAATGGTCGACAATTAAGAATGCGTAAGGTCAGCATTTCGTTTGAATTGTGCATGCGTTGAGACCAAAGCGTGAGTTTTGCGCGCGTCCTGCGAGTGAGGTGCGGATGTATAAGGTGTGTGCTCCTGCCACGCAACGTTCAGTGGACGGCGTGCTGTTGCCGTGCACAAACGTGTTATTTGCAACTGACTTGCGGTGCCGAACAATTTTGATATTCCCGATATGGCCGTCGTTGTCATAATGCACACTTAAAACAATATTTTTTAAAACCTTTTATGCTCACACATGGTCGCAATCATCCGCATGAGCGAAACATCTCTGCAGTCAAATTTTGAGCATGTTCAAATTTTCGCTGCGGAAGACATTCTGTTTGGAGGGCGCAATACGTCTGCCATTCTGTCGCAACACAGCCTGACAATGTTATTAATACAATCGCACATATCCGGTTTACAGTAGCTTATTTCCGCAAAGGTTTTCCGAAAACGAGTATGTAGCGATAGAGAAAGAGTACAACTTCCATGTGGCGATCACAATGGGATGCATTCCAAGCATCACCGGGGAGATAGGTTATGGAATAAAGGGTATGTGGTCAAAACGTCCTCAGGCCAAAATGTCCCCGCTTCATATAGGTCAAAACTTCCTCTGGTCAAAGCTTCCTCAAGTTCCTATATATAATGATGATAAATGGATGAATAAATTATTCAATCTTCACTATGAGGTACCGGCAAGCTAGCCGATAAGATGTACTGGGCAATTTTCACCACTCTCTGGAGGGCCTTGTGTTCAGCAGCAGTGGCATTGCTGTACCACACTGTGATACAATTGCACACAATGATCTCCACAGTGTACCTTTAGAATTTACAGAGAAGCGGTTGAGGTAGGTTGACTCTCTTCAGTGGCTGGAGGCAGAAGTGGAGGTGTTGTTGTGCTTTCATTATGACATGGGGTATGTTCACTGACCAAGTGAGATCCTCAGAAATGTGGACTCAGAGGAACTTGAGTCCAGAGGAACTCAGAAGCTGCCCACTCTCTCCACTGTTATCCACCCAATGCTCAGGGGTGCATACATTTTGGACCCCAGCCTGAAGTCATCAATTAGTTCCTTGGTTTTACAGACACTGAGGCAGAAATTGTTGGCAGTGAACCACTCTGCATGGAGCTGCACTTCCTCCCTGTATGTTCCTTCATCCTTGTTGGTAATGTTGCCCATGACTGTTGTGTCATTGGCAAACTTGTGTATAGCGACACATTCTTGTGTGTATTGCCAGGGCAATTGCATCGTCCATGGATCTGTGTGCCCGGTAGGCAAACTGATATGCGTCCAAAGTGCCCAGAAGGCTGCTTTTTATGTGAGCCAGGATCAGCCTCTCAAAACACTTCATCGCAATGGGTATAAGAGCAATGAGACAGTAGTTGTTCAGACAGGAAATGATAGTTTTCTTCTGAACATGGATGATAGTCGCGGCTTTAAAAGAGGCAGGAAAAATGGACTGTGCCAATGAGACATTATAAATGTCTGTGAAAGGGGTTGGCATACGCTTTAATTGCTCTTGCTGGAATACCAATTGGGCCAGCTACTTTCTGAGTTGAAACCTGCAACAGTGCTCTCCTCACCTCTTCTGAGCCAAAGTGAGTGTCTTAACTTTGGAGGTGGGCAGGACAGTGGTGGTTTGCTGAGTCTGAGTAGTGTCTTCAAAGCAAGCAGAAGGTGTTCAGTTCAGCAAGGAGAGAGGCGTCAGTGCATGCAGTGCTGTGTCAGTAACTGCTTGGATTCCTTGCCATTCATCTGGGGTCCGAGTTGGCATCAAAGTAGGCTGTAATTTGTGTGCTGTAATTGTGTTTGGCGTCTCTAACACCAGCCTTCAGGTTGTGTCTGACAATTTTGAATTCTTCACTGTTGACAGATTTAAAAGCTGCATCTCAAGCTTTCAGCAGACTGCGAACTTCACTGTTCATCCACGGCTTTTGTTTTGGAAGTGTGCAAATTTGCTTTGTTTCAGTCACATCATCTGCACACTTCTTGATGAACCCAGTGACAGATGCTGCATATTAATTTACATCAACAAGCGAGTCACTGGTGGCTGCTGTTTTAAACACATCCCAGTCTCTCCTCTCAAAGCAGTCCTGCAGTGCTGACTCTGCCCCTTCTGGCCATACATGGACTGTCTGGAAGCTGGCTTTAATGCGTTTCAACAGCTGCTGGTATGTGGGTTTTAGGAGAAATGAGATGTGATCACTTTTTCCAAATGTTTGTATAAAGATGGCCTAATGTGTTTCCCCTTCGTGTCAGGCAGGAGACGTGCTGATGGAGACTGTGGCAGACTGTTCTGAGATCAGTCTAAGTAGAAACACCTGTAATGATGAGTGCAGCTCTGGCTGTTGAGACTGATGCATGCTGAAAGCATTAACTTGTGTGGCTAGTGCTAGCTTAGCATTGCTTTGTGGAGGAATGTACACAGCCCAAATGAGCATAATGCTGACTTCCTGAGGGAAACAGAAGTGAAGGCATCTCACCACCATGTATTCCAATAGTGGGGAGCAGAAGTGCTCGACAACAGCTGACTTGGTGCACCACCAGTTGTTTACAAATAAACACAGTCCTCTAAACTTTGTTTTGAGTGACACTATTTTCCACCTGGTGTGCTGATAGCCCCTGTAGCATGATAGCAGAGTATGCTACTATGGAGCCAGGACTCTGAACCTCAGTTCATCCAGTTTGTTCTCCACCGATCAGACATTTGCAAGCAGCAGTGTGGGAAGTGGTATTATAGCCAGCTTCAGTAGCCTCACTTGGACACTCATTTGCCTTCCCCACTTCTGTTGGCATCCACATGCCTGTCACCTCGGTTTGTACATCCTGGACAGATTTGCGTTAAATGTGCATTAAACAAACAAAAAAGAACAAAATATAAAAAAGAAAACCACACATTAGCAGAAGAGGTAGCCAGCTGCTGCCATTATCTTGTTGAAGAGTTGAAGAGGTTACCATGATACTACCACCACCATGTTTCACAGATGGGATAAGGTTCTTATGCTGGAATTCAGTTTTTTTTTTTCTTCTCCATTCTCCAAACATAATGCTTTTCATTTAACCCAAAAAAGTCCATTTTGCTCTCATCTGTCCACAAAACATTCTACCAATAGCCTTCGGGCTTGTCTGCATAATCTTTAGCAAACTGCAGATGAGGAGCAATGTTCTTTTTGGAGAGCAGTGGCTTTCTCCTTGCATCCCTTCTATGCATACCATTGTTGTTCGGTGTTCTTCTGATGGTGGACTTATGAACATTAACATTAGCCAATGCAAGAGAGGCATTCAGTTGCTTAGAAGTTACCCTGGGTCCTTTGTGACCTTGCCAACTATTACACACCTTGCTTGTGGAGTGATCTTTGTTAGTTGGTTACTCTTGTGGAGGGTAACAATGGCCTTGAGTTTCTTCCATTTGTACACAATCTGTCTGAATGTGGATTGGTTGAGTTGAAACTCTTTAGAGATGGTTTTAAACTTGATCCTGATAAGCATCAACAACTCTTTTTCTGTGGTCCTCAGAAATCTCCTTTGTTTGTGCCAAGATACACTTCCACAAACCTGTGTTATGAAGAGCAGGCTTTGATAGATTTCTGTTCTTTAAATAAAACAGGGTGCCCACTCACACCTGATTATCATTCCATTTATTGAAAACACCTGACTTTAATTTAAATCCTAGAGGTTCACATACTTTTGCCACTCACTAATATGTAGTATTGGATCATTTTCCTCAATAAATAAATGACCAATTATGATATTTTGTTTAACTAAATATCTTTATCTTTATCTACTTTTAAGACTTCTGTGAAAATCTGATAATGTTTTAGGTCATATTTATGCAGAAATATGGAAAATCTAAAAGGTTCACGAACTTTCAAGCACCACTGTATGGATTGTGTTTTGAATGATCTTTATACCATCAGAGTATTATTAAGCACAGGGAACACTGTTGTTTTGATATACCTACTAAGTAATTGTGTATTCCTAATAATGTGCCCAGTAAGTGTACATTGTGTTTAAAATCTCACTGATGCTGTTGCACCTGATGCTCATAAGCAGTATTGCACACTACCATGTGACAACCAACAACCAACCAAGAACTTCTCAATGTGTTATTCTTATACTCAAAATCTATAGACTCATCCAAAGAGTTGGCTGAGGATCTAAATAAGATCTTGAAAAATGATTTATAAACATTACCTACTTGCAATTTCCACTGAGACAAGATCTGAAAGACAAAAAAGTATCTCATAAAACTGCCTGTAGACTGGTCAGGAACATAGAGCAAAAGATTCACATCACTGTCAAGGACCAGTAGGACAGTCTGGTATGGGAATGGACCACTGTATAGCATTCTTCATTATAACAAAGGGTCTCACAATAGAGACACCTTTCCTGTGATCTTACCACATAAGTTAATAGATAAATAACGCCACAGAAGCACAGATAAACTATATGCATTCTGGAATTGAGTGCTGCCATCCAATAAACAAAGACTGATCTATGTCTACTTAAGCACGGTGTCGATGTTCAGAAGGTAAAACAATGGTAGGAGATAAAACATTTCAAGAATAGAACATCTCAACAATGGTTTTTCTGTGCTGATTTGGGATTGTCTGTCAGTCAGTTGCATTTCAATATATTGGCACAGCCTTAAAACCCCACCCCAAACAGCTGAATATTGCAAAACATACCTCAGTATACTATAAACTAAATAATAAGTCCATAAACAGGATATTACTTTCAAATCTGTGGTTGAATCTCAGACATGCTGTGCATCAGGGACATTTCCAGGCTACTTGTTGTTCGGGGGCACAGACAAAAATATGAGGGACACAGCCATACCCTTCTGTGTGCCAGTCAATCACAGGGGCACATAAAAAAAAAAAAAAAAAAAAAAAAAAAAACTTTAAATAGATTGTAGTATGTAGTTGTAGTAATCACTACAATGGGCAACACTTCAATACTGAGTATCAAAGAAAAAATAATGCGAAATAGCTTTTTATTAATTTAATTTAGTTTATGCACACTTTCTTGAGTGAAGAAAACAAATAACTATTTTTTAAAAAGTTACATCTATCTTCCTCTCCCTTCATTTCCCTTTTGCATTTCCTTTCTTTCTCCTTCTTTTCTGAAGCTCCTCTCCATTTTCTGTCCTGCTGTATTATCTCCCTCTTCTGTTCCTCTTATCCCTCCTGCTCCAAGCTCTGACTACTGTCTTACTTCATGAGAAGAGGTTCATTCATTGTCAAATTATTTACATTTTATTTTAATATTATTGTCACACACATGCATAAAATAATGAATTTGCAGCAGTCAAAACTGCATGTGAAATTGTTATTTTGTCATTGCATCATGAGTATGTCACAAGGCCCACAGCTGCACGGCTTGCCACCAGGGGCCCGCGGCAGCGTTCCAGCTGATTGACGAGGAGAACTACAGCTCCCAGCATGCAATGGGGGTGCAGTGCACAGCACGCTGATTAGGCTCGATAAGCAGCACCTGGCTTGAGGGCTTTATAAGCTAGCTGGCAGCAGTACCTCTTGTCACGCCCTTGACCCATTCATGTACAGTATTTTACTGCCAATATCATTCATGACTATTGTGCTTTGGCTTATCAGCACTTACGTTTGCTTTCACTCGCTAGCCATTAGCTGCTACTGTTGCTAATCGCTAGCTGCTCCTGCAGCCTTAGGTGCTGCCTGCCATTGCTCATCATTAGCCACTACCAATGCTGATCGCTAACTACTTCTGCAGCCTTAGGTGCAGCCTGCCATTGCTTGCTGTTAGCTGTTGCCCATATTAATCACTAGCTGCTTCTCTCACCTTAGGTTCTGCCAGCCCCCCAGACTTGACTACTCATGTTACATGCTGTGTGTGCTCCCCAGCCCTCCAGGCTTCTCTGGTCATGTTACACACAGCTGGGGGTGCTGGGTCACACCGGGCATGCCAGATTCCCTGCCTCCTTTAATGCCCCTTCCACCCCCCTCGCTCGACCACCCATGGCTACCCCGGAGAGCCCGGTTGCTGCTGGGGTTTCCTCCTCCAATGCTCCCTTTTGTTCGAGTAGCAGCCCTGGCTTTGGCCATAGTCCTTTGGGAGGCCAAAGCCCATGAGTGGCAGCATTCATCTGGGCCCTCTGTGAAACATTCCAGCACTCCCAGGGCAATTGGAACCCCACCCTGGCATCCTTGAGCTCACCCAGGGCTCCTGGCTGGTGGTCAACGTTGACTTCTGGATCCTGGCTTAAGCAAGTGGCTCAAAAATGAGCTAGCCAAATGTGATCCACCGACTACCCTTCCTGAGTCTTAAAAACTCTGAACTCAACTCAAAGCACATCTGAGGCAAAGGGTGAGGGAGCATAAGCCCCCAGCCATTTGCCAGATCCTATCTGGACCCCCCTCTCCCTAGTTACATACCCTGGGGGATGGGGCACCTTGACCCTGAGCCCATGCAGCTGGGCGGGGCCAGGGCTGCTCTAGCTCAAGGGCCACCTCCGTGGCAGCCGGGAAATGAGCAGGACAGACCTATACCCATCCCAGCCCTCTCCCTTCACGGGCTTGATCCTTGCCACCAATTTGCATGGGGAGGGTGGCCCACTGTATGGATCTGGGCAAGCGTCGATTCAGGTGCAGTGGGCAACTTCATAGATGAAGGTCTGGGGTACCAACTTGGCCTCACACTCAAGCAGTTTCCCTCTGGATTCCGACGTGATGCACCACAGCATTGAACTGCAGGTGGAGCTCCACTCAGAGAGGGTAGTCCTTCTGGTCATCCAGGCACAACATCTACGGCTGGTGTTGGGGTTCCAATGGCTTCAAATCCCGCATCTGGACTGGCAGACCTGCTCAGTCGTCTCCTGGGCACCCTGCTGCTGGGAGACCTGTCTTCTCCTGGTGCCTTTGCCACAGCCCCCCAAGCTCGAGATCCCCATCCTAGACCTCTCCGCTCCACCTATTTGTCAAGCTGGAGAGTTCCATACTGCCTTGGTCTCTTTCCTCAGGTTCATCGTTGGCCAACATTTCCTTCACTTGGCCCGCTCTACACACTTCAGGATGAAAACTGTTCGACTAGTACAAGAGTATGAGAAGACTTCCAGAAAACTAGCAGACTACAGAAACCACTTGCGCTTCAACTTGAGGTGCCGACAATCTAACATTATGCCCCGTAAACGATGCCTTTGTTCAACAGTCAAAGGACACAGAGCTGAAATTATCCTCCAGAAAGTCCAGAAGTAGCTCCTAAATGAGAGATTGCGACAAGTACATTTCACCATTGATCCTCTTCAGTACAAGACTGAACTGATGTTTGGAGAGCTGACAGTACTTCTTCCCAGCGAAGTTCTGGAATGTGTCTCTGAGTTCACTGAGAAGGCCCAGATTTCACAACATACCAAAGGCAAGGAACGCCAGATGCGCAAATTTCAAACATTGCTGTCGAAAACCACCTCTTCCAACAAGACACTAGTGTTGACTTGGAGGAAGAAATATGACCAGGCTACACAACAGAACCTAGAACAGCAGTGGGTGAAGAATTTATCCATCAGGGTTCTCACCCAACCAAGGGGCTTAACTTTGCAGTTTCACCAGACTGGATTCCAGTTGAAGACCTCATCACAGCCACAGAATCAACCATCAGAAACAACAATCTAACTAACACAGAGGCAGAGCAACTTAGGTTGAAGGTATCAGCTGCTCTGTCTAGTGCGAAAGCACCCCCTTCCAACCTCACCAGCCAAGAATGGAGGGCTATTGCATTGCTCCAGGGAGACGAAAACATCACCATCCTTCCTGCTGACAAAGGGAGATGCACGGTAGTGCTAAACACAGCAGACTAACACTCTAAGATGATCAGCCTCCTCAGTGACACAACCACCTATGAAACCTTGAGGAGGGACCCCACAAGTGGTTACAAAAAGTAAGTTGTTAGCTGCCTGCAACAGCTAGAAAAGGACCAAGCCATCAACCGATCATTGTACTACAGACTGTACCCTGGGGAAGCTGTTCTGCTCATATATGGGCTCCACAAGATCCACAAGGAAGGAGCTCCACTCAGACCGATCATCAGCAGTATAAACTCTGCCACCTATAACATTGCCAAACACCTAGCGACCATCCTAGCTCCTCTTGTTGGAATACACCACATCACATCAAAAACTTTGTTACTAAAGTTGCACACCTCAAATTGAATGCAGATGAAACTATGGTTTCCTATGATGTCACTTCCCTTTTCACCTGAATTCCTACCACTGAAGCAGTTGAATCTGTTAGGAAATGACTCCTTAAAGACAGCATCGTACTGGATAGAACGAACCTCACAACAGATCAGGGTTGCACCCTTCTTGACCTCTGCCTGACTACCACTTATTTCCAGTTTAATGAAAAGTTCTACAGACAGAAGGATGGATGTGCCATGGGCTCACCAGTATCTCCTATTGTGGCCAATCTTCATATGGAGGAAGTGGAGCATAAAGCTTTGACACTTTCTCAGGAGTTGCTCCCAGTCACTGGTTCAGATATGTGGATGACACCTGGGTTAAAATCAAAACCCAGGAGTTGGAAGCCTTTTTTCAAGCACATCAATGAAGTGGCTGTCAACATCAACTTCACTCGAGAGGATGTCAGTGGGAAGAATCTAACCTTTTTGGATTGTGATGTACACATCGGACAAGACAGAAGCTTTAGCATTGAGGTCTACCGGAAACCCACACACACAGATCAGTACCTAATCTTCGATTCTCACCACCCACTGGAACAAAAATTGGGGGTCATTAGGACCTTGCAATATAGTGCACAGAACATCCCTACAACGATAGAGGGAAAAGAGAAGGAGCAGAATCACATTAAGAAAGGTCTTCAGAACTGCGGGTATCCAAACTGGTCTTTCATCAAGAGCACAAAAAGAAACTTAACGGACAAGGAAGAGAACAGGAA
>JAVSBU010198376.1:0-12161 GCA_033118015.1 Loricariichthys derbyi
TGTCCAGAGGAGGGACAGTGGGTATATTGGTAGAAGGATGTTAGAAATGCAGTTGCCAGGAAAAAGACGAAGATGAGATATATGGATGCAGCTAGAGAGGACATGGAAGTAGTTGTTGTGAGGACAGAGGATGCAGAGGACAGAGTGAGATGGAGGAGGATGACTCACTGTGGCGACCATTGAAAAGGGAAAAGCCGAAGAGAAGAGTACCGGGGCTGAATACAAATGCACAACATGCTTTTCAAATTAATATTTAATAAAAATTTTGAAAACCATGTATAATATTCTTTAAACTTCTCACACACTTGCTACTTTGTGCTTTATGTCTATCACATAAAATCCCTATCAAATACATTTAGTTTTATGGGTGTAACATGAGAAAACGTGAAGTTCAAGGCATATCAATTCATTTGTATAATAAACACTGTGGCCTACATATAATGAAAACCCAAACTCCAGTGTCTCAGAAAACTAGAATATTATGTAAGCTCAATTTAAAAAATATATTTTAAACAGAAATATCAGGATCCTGAAAAGCATGGTAATTTCTATGCACTGAGTACTTGGTTGGCCCTCCTTTTGCATGAATTACTGCATCAATGCAGCATGGCGTGGAGACTTTGGCACTGCTCAGGTGGAATGGAAGCCCAGGTTGCTTTGATAGCAGCCTTGAGGTCACCTGCATTGTTGGGTATGGTGTCTCATCTTCCTCTTGAAAATAGCTCATATATTCACTTTGGAGTTCAGATCTCCATAAAGCTTGTCATGCATGAAGTGTTCAAAAATTTCCTGTTGACTGTGGACTTTAGAAAACACAGTGGAGCAACACCAGCAGATGACATGGCTCCCCAAATCATCACTTGACTGTGGAAACTTCATACTGGGCTTCAAGCAAAAAAATTCTGTGCATCTGCACTCTTCCTCCAGAATCTGGGACCTTGATTTCCAAATGACATGCAAAATTTACTTTCCTCTAAAAAGAGAACTTTGAACCTCTGAGCAACAGTCCAGTTCTTTTTCTCCACAGCCCAGGTAAGACTTCTGACATTATCTCTGGTTCAGGGGTGGCTTGACACAAGAAAAGCCACTTCTAAAGAAGAACAACAGGAGGAAGAGAATGACCTGGGGCAAGTAACACAAGGGGATGGAAATTGGACCAGTGGAAGTCTGATCTTTGGTCTGATGAGTCCAAATTTGAGAATTTTGGTTCCAAATGCCATGTCTTTCTAAGACACAGAAAAGGTTACCGGATGGTTCCTACAGGCATAGGTCCCACCGTGAAGTATGGACGAGGAAGTGTGATGGTATGCTGGTGATTTATTCAAACTCAAAGGCAAATGTAACCAGAACTGCTGGTTACAACATTCTGCAGCGATATGTCATCCCATGTGGTTTGTGCTTAGTGGGACCATCGCTTGTTTTTCAACAGGATAGTTACCTCAAACACACCTCTAGACTATGTAAGGGCTATTTGACCAAGACAAAGGGTAATGGAGTGTTGCATCAGATCACCAGCCCTCTACAATCACTTGATCTAAACCTAATTGAGATGGTTTGGGATGAATTGAACTGCAGAGTAAAGGCAAAGCAGCCAACAAGTGCTCAGCACCCCTGGGAACTCCTTCAAGACTGTTGGAAAACCATTTCAGGTGATTGTTTTAGGAAGATGATTGAGAGAATACCAAGTGTGCGCAAAGCTCCAATCAAATCAAAAGGTGAAAAATCTAAAACATATTTTGGTTTGTTTAACACTTTCATGTTTACTACACGATTTTAAGAGTTCACAGTCTGGGTGGCTTTCACATTAATTTACAATGTGGGGGTAATAAATAAGAAGATTGAGAAGGTGTGTCCAAACTTTTGACTTGTAGTGTGCGCATGTGTGTGGAAGGAAGTAAAATTCAGTTCTGAGAAGTCTCTCATGTCTTTGGTTTTGTGTTTGTTGTGGGTAGAATTGCTGATCCAGACCAGCCTGTCCTATGGTTGGACCAGATGCCAGCAAGGAGCCTGAGCAGAGGATTCAATAACCATATCAACCTCATCAGGTAGTGTAAAACGTGTGCATGACACTGCATTATTGCATTAAATCCTTATAGATGTAAGGATAAACTATCCTTTAAGTGTAGTGTCACTTGTGCTATATTTTGCTTAATGAGGTAGAAGTCTTGCTGAGTCTAGTATGTCCTTTTGAGCAGCTTTTATATTGCCACTTTATTGTTAAACATGATGAGAATACAGAACTAGCAGAAAGGTGCTTGAAAGTAAAGTTATATTAGAATTCAGTAAATATTTAATTAAGAAGTATCGTATACGTAATAAATCATACAGCCAAACCACAAATCCAAATCAGAGCCATGTGAACCCACATAATGTAATTAGATTTAAACATGCTATCTTTTTATTATTGATCTTGAATCAGATTATAGGAAAAAAAAAAACTAAAATTCTGCCTAAATATTTCATTTGAGAGTAAATTCATATATCAGTTAAGGCACATTAGTGTATATTGTGCAGGAAGTGGATGAGATGCAGCAGTGCTGCTGTAGACAAAGTCCTCAGGGTCAGAGCTATACTGAATAGTCATGTCAAATTTATTACTATAGGGTTTTTTTTTCATAATGGATCATTGTCTTGAAGCAACTTTACAACATTCTAGGCCCACAGCCATCATTGAACAAGCCTAGTGGCGAGGAAAAACTCCCTAAACATGGTAAGGAAGAAATCTTGGGAGCATGAAGATCTGTTGGCAGCCTATAAATTATATGTAAGAATTAGACCAAGTTACTCAGTTACTTTTGTGGTAGTCTAATACTTTAAGTACACATAAGTTAAATAGTAAAATGAACATGGAAGATGTACAGGGGTGCTTGAAAGTTTGTGAAACCTTTAAATTTTTTTATTGAAGTACATAAATATGACCTAAAACATCATTCACACAAATGCTAAAAGAGAACCTAGTTAAACAAATGAGACAAATATATTTAGTCAATTATTTATTGAGGAAAATGAACCAATATTACATATTAGTGAGTGGTAAAAGTATGTGAACCTTTGCTTTCAGTATCTGGTGTGAACATTACCCATATGCAGCAATAACTGCAACTAAACAGTTCTGGTAGACCATTCCTCCATACTGAACAGCTTCAACTCTGGGAGGTTGGTGGGTTTCCTCACATTAATTGCTTGTTTAAGGTCCTTTTAACCTCACCAGTTATTACACGCCTTGCTCTTGGAGTGATCTTTGTTGGTCAACCACTCCTGGGTAGGGTAACAATGGTCTTGATTTTCCTCCATTTGTACATAATCTGTCTAACTGTAGATTTGTGGGGTCCAAACTCTTTAGAAATGGTTTTTTAACCTTTTCCAGCCTGATGAGCATCAAAAACTCTTTTTCTGAGGTCCTCAGAAATCTCCTTTGTTCGTACCATTATACCCTTCCACAAATGTTGTGATTTTGATAGATCCCTTTTATTTAATTAAAACAGGGTGCCCACTCACACCTGATAATCATCCCATTGATTGAAAACACTGACTCTAACTAGGTTCTCCTTATCTACTTTTAGGACTTGTTTGAAAATGTGATGATGTTTTACTTCATAATTTTGCAGAAATGTAGAACCTTCTAAAGGGTTCACAAACTTTCAAGTACCATTGTATAAAGAAAGTATGATAAACAAAATATATGATGATATATAAACTATAATAAATGAAACAATATTCAGTATTGAAAAGAGTGTAATAAAATCCAGGATATAAACTTTAATGGGCTAATCTGAGTATTACCATTTAGTCCAGTGAGAAAGAGTCACTGTAGGTTCTTGTGCCCTCAGCAGGTAAGTTTTGGTGGCATGGCTTTCTCAGTCAACTGCAGGAGGGGAGGAGGAGAACTTTGATATGGTCTGAGTAACGGTATGAAAACACCATAGAGGATGACGCGCACAAACTGTGTAGCAAAAGATGAGCATCTACTGGTAGCTAAGAGCTAGAGCTACCAGATGTGTCAGTGGGCACAGTGTTAGTATGCCAATTAGTTAAAATCCTTAAATCTACGGTACTCAAAGTCCAAAGAATGTTGGTTACTATGAACAACAAAAGTTTTCTTTTATAAACATTTTGATTGCATTTTCTGGTCATTGTGCTACAAATGGATCACATTCCATCTGTAGATTTAACCTTTTTTTGTGATTTAACCCCCCCCCAAAATCATAGTTTATTTATATTCCCTAAAAGCAAGGCGTTTTGTCAGTCCATGTGTGTCTGGGCATACACTTGGTGTAGATATTATACAAATGTTATCATCGACATGCCTGTTCAGATTAGATGCTGGTGGACTATAAAAGGCTATAAAAGCTGCTCACATTTACAGATGCCATTTGGATGCATGTTTGAGACACAAGGTCTTCAGGCGATAACGTACTTAACAATAGGGTTTCCTATCATCCAGAGGATTTACTCCCACAGTCCAAAGACACACAATAGGTTAACTGATTATACTAAATTGGCCTGATTTCAGTATATATGACTAGTTTCGATGTAAACTTGGTCACTAAATAGCCATTGATACTGAAATCAATCCATAATAAATAAAATAAAAAAAAACAAAACAAACTTTGTTACATCTAAGGCAAATATATGAACGAAACATCACAACTTCATCCAGACTAAGAAAGCCTATGCACTCTAAATCAGATGTAAAATTGATGAGAAAGACAGTCCTTGGGCTTCTCATTTATTGTGCATCATTTGCGGTCAACCTGAGAGCTTGGCTCGGGGGTACTCAGATGTCAATGCCATACACATTCACAATATTAGGACAAAACAGAAGTATCTGGTGGTGGACTGTTACTTCAGGTTGACTGGTACATCTAGCTTCTCTGTTAAACATAAGAAATCTGTTGACTACCTCTATTTGCCTGGAATCATGAGACCAACGACACAAAATGGTAGTACCCATTGACTATGCAGAAAACGTGAAAGAAACTGAAAATACAATAGAAATGATGTTGAAACACATATGGTACAACAGTTACCACTAAAACTATGGCTAAAAGTATTGCACTACTACTAAGAATTTTGTGGATCTGATAGTCATGCTAAAGAATCACAAAAAACTGACCATTCGGTAAGTATTTCATTCGAGGACAGAAAAGTGTTGCTGACCTGACAAAATATTCTGCCTGTCCTGCATTTAAAACCCAGATTATCAAAAAAACTAACAAAGTAACAAACAAAGAAGGTAAACATACTAATCTCTTGAGACATTTCCATTGATTACTGGACTGATTACTGCGAGTGTCAAAACCTTGGAGTAATGGCAAAGGTCTGTCTGATTAGGTGTACGTTTAAAACCAAAATGTCAATGTATCCCAATAATAAGTCGCCCCCAGGGTTTTTTTTAAAATTATTTTAACATCATCAAAACAGACAGTATGAAGTCAAGATATTCTGTCCTTTGTCTGGACAGCTTTATTTCATTTGTTAATATACAGGTACATCTCAAAAAATTAGAATATCATGAAAAAGTTCAGTTTTTTGTCACTCATTTCAAAAAGTGAAACAGATATATAGATTCATTACACATTGAATTTTGGGTTTTCATTATGAAATGTTTCATTCGGTGTCTCCGAAAAGTAAATATTACATAAGATCAATTACAAAAGGATATTTTAAAGAGAAATGGTGGCCGTGTTGACTGTGGTCTTCGGAAAACACAGTGGAGCAACAACAGCAGATGACATGGATCCCCAAATCATTACTGTCTGTGGAAACGTCAAACAGGATTTCAAGCAACATTGATTTTGTGCCACTCCACCCTTCCTCCAGACTCTGGGACCTTGATTTCCAAATGACTTGCAAAATTTACTTTCACCTGAAAAGAGGACTTTGGACCACTGAGTAATAGTCCAGTTCTTTTTCTCCACAGCACAGGTAAGACTTCTGACGAGACAATGAATTTTGGGTTTTCATTATCTTTAAGCCACAATCATCAAAATTTCTTAATGTTTCACTACATGTGTAATGAATATACTGTATATAAAATGTGGGTTTCACTTTCTGAAATGAGTGTCAAAATATATTGACTTGTAATGTTGCCAGAACTGTTGATTGTTGATGATTGTTAATGATAATGATGTTGATAAACTGTTAATGATTTTCACATGAGTTACAGATGTTATTTTCTTTATACAGTGGACCCCGTAATCATGGTTCCGCAATCTCGAATTCACCCAATCACGGAATTTTCTCTCTATCTGCTTGTAATTCGCTGAAAAATCCACACATTCACATTTTATTCCATAGAATATATGTACAGTGGTACCGTGAGATACGGGTTTAATTCATTCTGTAACCGAGCTCGTAAGTCAGTCAACTCGTATATCAAATTTCTCTGAAATCGATTTAATCCATTCCAATCCTGTGAAACATCCCCAAACATCCTAAACTATGAAATACATATTTGTAATTAAGAAACACACATGTATAATCAATCAATGCATAACAAAATATATGAAATAAAAGGAAAAAAGTGTTTAGTACCGTATTCTTACCTTGGAGACAAACGAGTTCAGCTAACGGAGATGAAAGGCAGCGGTATTGCAGTCACTGTAGACACGTAAACTAAAACTGCACTTTCTTTACCTTAAAATGAAACCACACAAACTTTTGATGGCCCTCCCTTGTTATTTGAGTTTCCACAAGCCGTTTCAAAGGCATATCCAAGTGCATGTTCACTACAATACAATACTGTACCTATACTGTACTGTATTGGCTGACATTCGGATGGCTCTACAAGGTGGGCTCTCATTGTGCATATGCACTGCATTATGTATCAACCATTCATGGATGTTTGGATTTAAGAATAAAAATAGGGATTTATAAGCACTTTTAGGGAGGGGTTACAAGTAATTGTGAATTCTCACTATTTGGAAAATGCAAGGAATGTATGCAGTTTTCAGATTTTTGCTTATTTTACCACTTGCAGGGGTCAGATTATCAACATCAGATATATGGAATATTTCAACAGCATACTCGAATTCATCAAAGACAGAATATTAGTCTATCATGGGTAAGGTCTAGTCTTTCTTTTTTGCTCATATTATATCTACTGGTTCCTCTGCATCACCCACATACTTGCTCTCCTTTTTTCAGGGTATATAACCCAAGGGGCGTACAGGAAGTGAAACAGGCAGTCGACAATGTGCATAAAGTGGAGGATCTGCTACCTATAATGAAGGTAACAGCATGTTCGTGTCCAGGAACTGGTAATAAGTTCTTTGGCTAGATAACTGATATTATTTAATATAAAACTCGTGCCCTTTCTGTTTTAAGTTAACCCATTTTGTGGTAGCATTAGCCTTGCTCATATGCCTAACGGTGCTTAAAGATGTTTTTGTCTTTTGTGCTGTTTCTGTAAAACATAAATTCCTGTGGTTAGAAAAGTTATTTCTGGAAGTATCATAATTATTTTTTCTACGTGACTATTTAGTCAAGTTTTATTTTAGTGTTCTTTCCAATAGCTGGTGGATACAGTCTGACAACCATTGATCTAAATGGTGTGTGTGTGTGTGTGTGTGTGTGTGTGTGTGTGTGTGCGCGCACGCACCTGTGTGTCTCGCTAAAGCAGTTTAACAGTAAAACAAGAGATGGGTTTACAGTGAACTCAAAGGTGCCCAGTATGAAGGATCCTGGAAAAGAATATGATGGCTTCACCATCACCATCACAGGAGACCGGTCAGTCAGTAGTCATTATGAACAGATCAAATCTTTCCTGTACTTTATTATCCACTGGAGCTCCAGTCATTTGCTTCTTCAATCCTATATTATACATAGAAGCAGAGTTTTTGGATCACAGTGTTGATTAGTATTTGTTCCTACCGAGTCAGTTTTTTTCCTGGTTTGAAGTTAATAATATTCAGTGTTTCAGTCCTTCCAGACAATACCATTGTTTGATACTTGGTGGTTGGAGCTCTGCAGGGAGGAACTGCTCTATATGTTATATAATCAAAGCACAAATCATTGATTTGAATGTGAGTTCTTCAAGTACAAACTGTTCTTGAATCAACCTACCTATCAACATCTTTTTGTTGACTAATACCTGCTACTTTGTCATCATACACAAGCAATGGCATGTGACTTGATGGAAAATATGAACATGTTGGCCGTATTAAAATGTCACCTTTGACGAAAGTCCAGTCCTGAAATTTCGCTAATAAATATTATACAGTCAAATGTCAGTGGTATTATAAAAACTGGGAACTACAGCACCTCAGTCACGAAGTCGTAGGCCACGTAAAATGAACAGATGCTGAGGCACATAGTGCTCAAAGGGTGGCAAATTTCTGCGGAGCCAAGCCATACATCACCAAGTACAATGCAAACTGTTGGATGTAGTGGTGTAAAGCATGCTGCCGCTGGACTGTAGATCAGTGGAGATATTCTCTGGAGTTACAAATCATGCTTCTCAATCTCGAAATCTGATTCGTGAGTCTGGATTTGGTAGTTGCTAGGAGAACAGTAATTGTCTGACTGCATTGTGCCAAGTGTAAAGTTTGGCCGAGGGGGGATTATGGATTATGTGGACATGTTTTTTAGTTGTTGGGCTTGGCCCCTCAGTTCCAGTGAAAGGGACTCTTAATGCTTTAGCATACCAAGAGATTTTGGGCAATTTCATGCTCCCAACTTTGTGGGAACAGTTTGAGGATGTTCCAACATGACTGCCCATCAGTACACAAAGCAAGGTCCAAGACATGAATGAACGAGTTTGGCATGGAAGAACTTCACTGGATTGCACTGGAGTCCAGACCTCAACCCAATATAACACCTTTAGGATGAATTACAGCAGAGACTGCGAGCCAAACCTTCTCATCCAACATCAGTATCTGACCTCACAAATGTTCTTCTGGAAGAATGGTCAAAGATTCACTTGAACACACTGCTAAACCTTGTGGAAAGCCTTCCAAAAAGAGTTGAAGCTGTTATAGCTGTAAAGGGTGGGGAACCATCATATTAAACCCTAGGGATTAAGTATGGGATGTCACTCAAGTTCATATGTGTCTGAAGGGGGCTTAGAATAGCATGCAAATTATCCTACCATTAAACCTCGGCAGGTCCCGTATACATCCGAGGGTGTCATGATTGTACATCGAATCCCATGCCAAACTTCATTGAAAAGTGGGCGAAAACTTCCGAGCGATGCCGAGAGGCCCCATATGCCAGCACGGAGATAAATGCTTTTTCCCGTCAGCACAGTTTAAATCACAGCCTAATTAAATGGGACAAACTTTTATAGATGCGAATATTAAATAAATGTCTATGTATATAAGAATTAGTGAGGCAATACCTGTAATCTGTTAGTAATCTGTATCTGTTGATCAGTCCTGCACACCAGCTTGGAGGAATCGCTCCGGTTCTGAACACACTTGTATCCAGCAAAGAAAATGGCATTTCTATGGCATTTATATCCTTAAAATGACACTAATCCTCTAAGATAGACTATGAATCCTCGTCGACAGACCATGTATCATCCTGGACAGGCTCCGTCAAACTACGGAAAAGCGTACAAACATGGGTCCCCCGGGCACGCCAGGAGAAAATCAAACATGTTTGATTTTCATCTGGGTTAGGCCACACCCTCCCGTTATCACTAAAAAGGCCCGAGAAAGCTATGAAATGCCCTGGACACTCCCAGTATACTCAAGTAAGCATGGGAAAAGGCCTTGCTATGACAGCCCAGGCCAAAATACTGCCATGTGTGACAGAGACATAAATGTTGCAGTTGTAAATTTATTCAGTAGCTTGATGGCCTAATATGGGAGTAAGAGGCAATTCTTAGGAAACCGGCATGCCGCTTGTTTATACTGCTGCTTCAAAGTGCATTTGCTAGTGCAGTTCCTACAACATAAATTGATGATCTTGGATGCCAGTAAGTAAGAATGAGATTCATGTAGGAGTGCATTTTTATGTGATTGTTCTTGTTAATGAAATCAGGACACTTGTCTTCTTGACATGGGTTGCATGCTTTGCATCACATTATTTTAGTGGTTTGGTTTGACAGAGAAAATGGGGTGACAGTGCGGGTGGGTGGAGGAATGTGTGTCAGTAGGGATGGGTAATAAATTTGTAACTGAGAAATGGTTTGTACTTGAAGATATGATGTCCATGCTTTTGATTCAGAAAGGCAATAAAAATAATTGTGTGTGTGTGGGCAGTGTGGGAAACATGCTGTTTTCAGTGGAGACTCAGACCACAGAGGAGCGGACACAGTTGTATCAGGCTGAGATCGAAGCCCTTTACAAAGACCTCATTGTCAAAGGGAAAGCACTCGTGCTGTCTTCTGAATTAGGGGTATGCACTTAATCTGTCTCTCTGCCCCCCTTTCTCTCTGTTTCCCTGTTTTTCTCATGTACACTCACAGGATACTTTATTAGGTACAACTGTTTAACTGCATGTTAACCTAAATATCCAGTCAGCCAATGACAAGACTGAAACACGGTTGTTACAACCAAGGTATGCAGAAGGATATCTCTGAATGCACAATACATCAAACCTTGCAGCAGGTAGGCTATTGCAGCAGAAGACATCAGATCACTTGTCAGATAAAAATAGGCAACTTATGCTACAATTCACATTTGGCTGACCAAAAAAATTGGGCAATAGAAGATTGGAAAAATATTTCCAATTCCTGGTCTGATGAGTCTCAACTCTAAGTCTCTGCTATGACATTCAGATGGTAAGGTCTGAATTTGGTGTAAAAAAACATGAACGCATGGATCCCTCCTGGCTAGTATCAGTGGTTCAGGCTGGTGATGTAATGGTGTGAGGGATAGGTTCTTGGTGCACTCTACCAATTAATACCAATTGAACATAATATACACCACAGCCCACAAGTATTTTGCTTGTCATATCCTATTCTGCTCATGGCCATCTTCTAATAACTACTTCCAGAAGGATTACATGCCATGTCACAAAGCTCAGATCATCTCAAACCTGGCTCTTCAAGATGATGATGAGTTCATTGTACTCTAATGGCCTCTACAGTCACCAGATCTCAATCCAATAGAACACATTTGGGATGTGATGGAAGGGGAGATTCGCATCATAGACGTGCAGCTGACAAATCTGCAGAAACTGCATGATGCTATCATGTCAGTATGGAGTAAAACCTCTGAGGAATGTTTCCAGCACCTTGTTGAATATATGCCATAAAGAATGAAGATCATTCCAAAGGCAAAAGTCAGACCAAACCCAGTAGTAACAAATGTCTACCTAATAAAGTGGCTGGGGAGTGTACAAAAAGTTCTACTCCTAGGTTTTACATACCCCTGGCTGGTTTGAGTGAACATGCAAAACATTTATGTAGTAACGGTTCTCAGACAAAGCTATTGGTTAGTACAGAACAGTGCATGTTTTATAATAGAAATTGGTAGAAAATAGAAAATTTGATGACAACAAATCTACTGTTAAAGGAACTATAAAAAAGTTTAAATATTAACTTTAGAAGATATCCAAATATTTGAAATGCCAATCAGCACTATTCACAGCCCAAAATGGGAAACCAATGGCATCTGTGGATACCAAGCCAAGAACAGATAGACCGAGAAAGTTTCTGAGACATCTACTTGGAAAATTGTATGACATGTAAAGAAAACACCTACACTAAACACACTAGCTATATAAGCCGTTTACACATAGACGGTTTAGTTGGCGGATAGGATGTAGACCGGAGTTCACAGTAGTTCCAGTTGTTTTCGTGGTGGAAAGGGGTGGAGAAAATTGGCCGGCGTTTTGATCGCCATAAAACGCCGCTAAATCTGCCAAATAACGCGATGTTTTGACACCGTAGCATCCAGCACACGTCAGGCAACGGGGATTAGTACACAGTTCTATCCCTTAAAATCGCATGTTAAGATGCGGGTGAGAATGGCAGTGTTCTGCTGCCGCTGAAAAAGCCCTGTATACCAATGGTTAATCCCCAGGATTTTACACAGGCAAACAGATCATGCTTTACTACAGGATTATTTACATATTTAGGCGCACCGCCCCTAGAGTATCCAGTGTGAGTGTAATAATGGCTGCCTGCACACACTCATGTTCTGGAGTTGACACAAAGCTGTAAGGATTTATTTGACCAAGAAAACTTTTGGACATGGACATTGATGAAG
>JAVSBU010198589.1:0-19497 GCA_033118015.1 Loricariichthys derbyi
GACTGCCCCAGGGCATCTGTGGCTACATAGTAGCTTACCACCACCGGGTATGGTATGAATGGATAATGCAAGTGTAAGAATGGATAATGCAAGTGTAAAGTGCTTTGAGTTCTGGAAAAAGCACTATATAAATCCAACGCATTATTATTATCATCATCATCATCATCATCATCATCATCATCTGACCTGAGCACCCTTTTCCACATGTCCCCTACATGGCTTGTGGCAAACTGCAAGTGGGACCTTTCGTGGTTTGCTTTCTTCCTGTCGTTCTTGCATAAAGGCCAGATTTGTGGAGTACACAACTAATAATAGTCTGAGCTGTTGATCTCTGCAGCTCCACTGGGTGTGTTGGCTGCTTCTCTAGTTAGAGCTTAGTGCTCTCCTTGCCTGGGCTGTCATTTAAGGTGGACAACCATGTCTTGGTAGGTTTGCAATTACGCCATACTCCTTCCATTTTCAGATGATGAGTTGAAAAGTGCTCTGTGAGATGTTCAGAGCTTGGGATTATTTTTATAACCTAACCCTGCTTTACACTTCTTCACAACTTTATCCCTGATCTGGCTTGTACGTTCCTTGGTTTTCATGATACTGTTTGATCAGTAATGTTCTCTAACAAACCTCTGAGGCCTTTACAGAACAGCTGTAGTTATACTTAGAATAAAATGCACACAGGTGGACTGTTTGCTAATTAGGGGAGTTCTGAACGCAACTGATCACAATGGATTTTATATAGGGGTATCAGAGTACAGGGGGGCTGAATGCAAACGCATTCCACACTTTTCATATTTTTTATTAACAATTTTGAAAACCATGTATCATTTTGTGTTCACTTCACACATACTTGCTACTTTGTATTGGTCTATCACATAATATAATAAGCTTGTGGATGTAACATTTGAGGGGTATGAATACTTTTGCAAGACACTAAGTGACAGAACTGAAATTTTCCTCCATAAGTCAGACAAACCACGCCTCACCAAAGGATCAAACCAGAGAGGCTTAGCACTGGGAACCAGTGCTCTATGACTGGTACCAAAAGTCCAGTTAATGCATGGGTCCACTTCCACAAAATGATTATGGACGCAATGGTTCTCAACAAGAGTCACTGGTTTGACATTATTGGCCAGAATTTGAGATATACAGTACATTATCTCTTCTTAAAGCAGAATAGTAAAGCAAAATAATTCACCATGGTTAGAAAGGTGCTGACAAAATACCAAACTGGGTGAATGAGTCAAGGAGATACTTATTAGGAAACCAAGTGGACAATGACCATGAACACGCCATCAAAAAAAAATTAGGATAGGAAGATAAATGTGCTTGAGTGGCCAAGTCAGAATCCTGTCCCCGGTCTGTGGTTGTTATATATGTTAGGATCAGTGGTGACACCACTTTATACCCTTTTGACTTTGTAGACTTAATCCAATCTCTCAGAACCCCTTAAGCAGTCATTATGCTTATGACTGCTGCTGGTAATGAGTAATACTACGATCTATTTTAGCACCTTTTTGAAAACTGAACTATGGGGGAGAAATAATGCACTGGTCCACTTTGCAGTGTCACTTGCACAAACACGGTTCTGCATGCAAGAGTTCTGAGCAAGAGTAATTTGTTTGACATTATTGGCCAGGCTCATTTATCAAATGCCATTTATATTATTATTCTCTCATATTTAAAACAGCCATTATTCAGGCGTGATTCAGCCTATAGTGTAGTCAATACTAAGTTTAAGTAAACTCATTATTAATATTAATTGAAAAAACAACCAAACAAGCCGTACTACTAACACAAGTAGCTTTTAAACTCTACAGTTTACTATACACCGTTACATTTTCAGAATCAGTGATAATGTAATTACTCCACATCGGTAATCAACATCATGGCCCAATGCCTGAGGTAAGGCTATACTTTCTTATAATTAAATGGAAGAATGCCCAAATGCTGATTTTGTAATGACTAAGTGTAATATATATTGTATTTGCATGTAGGTACAGAACAGCAACTATGACATGTGATGGCTTAGTGGGTCAGGTACTGGACTGTGGACCAGAAGGTTGTGTTCAAGTCTCACAGATTTTACAGTCCGTGAATACAAACATTCAATATTTATGATGACTGAAAGGTTATATTGATAAGAAATGTATTACTGCTCTATTTATTTCCTAATTGTAAGACAGGACATAACAGCATACATTCAATGTCAATCTTCAGTTAAGTCATGTTCAAGAAACCAGTTGTGTGTGTGAAAGTCCCAGTGGACAAGCAATTTCTGAAATACTCAGACCAGCCCATCAAGCACCAACATCCATGCAATGTTCAAAGTCACTTAAATCTGCTTTCTTCCTCATTCTGGTGTTCGCTTTGAACTTCGGTAGGTTGCCTTTAAAATGTCTACACGCTTAAATGCATTAAGTTACTGAGTAAATAGGTGCTTGAATATATCATTAACCCTATGAGCCCTATAGGCTATTTTCAGAGTATTTTTACTGCCTTTACTTTGACCCTGATATCTCAGTCATTATAAAGGCTACACACAAAAGCTATATGGTCTTTTTTCAGGACACTCTGGGCCATCAGAATCTTATGTCATTTGGTGTGCTAGTATGTTCAATTAATTTAAATTCATTTAACAATAATTTTTTTTTTTTTTGCGCATAAAATAAATCTTGTATTTTTGCATGTTCCTCACCATAGAAATCTGTTACAGAAGATATCTTTACTTGGTCAGTTTTTAAGCTAGGTTAATAAATTTGGTATCATTTTATGTGAATGTGCTCAAATTTTCATTTTTAGTCAACGACTCATTCTGTGGTATTGGGTCACATTTATAACCTGATTGATTGCTGATTTTTTGGGATACTGCACGTGCGTTTCTGCTCTTTCATTTGGTATGCGTCTCATGTTGGTGCGATTGTGGGTTTGTGAGTAATTTAACTTATAGTAATATGGTGACAGCACAGTTTGCCAACTGGATAAACTAAAAACTTTCAAAAATTTCCACACAGTGTTGGAAAGTGCTGATTTCACGCTTTCCATTGACATGCGGCTCATCCCGCTGCGATGTACCGTTCCGGAGATATTTAACAGAAAAGAATAGGTGTGTTTTTTTTATGCATGGTGCGGGCATCGGGCTCATAGGGTTAATAAACAGTTGAACAGCTGTACCTAAAAGTGGCCAGTTAGTGTACATTACCAGATACCGATCGCTAATTTGGTGACACTAAGTAATATTAACATTTTTCTTATTTTCTCACCATTTCTCTACTTTTTTCTCTTTCAGTTTGTCTCCCTTTCTAACCCACCACCCACCATGCCAAACAGGATGGCATGAATAATACATAAGATGTCAATCACTCTTTTCTTGACAAATTCTGTGCTGCAGCCATGACGCAATGTCACACACACAAACTTCCACCTTCTGTTCCATTCCAAGCCAATGCATTAATCTGTCCCAAACAGATTATATTCTGTATTTAAAAAAAAGCACTCATGTCGACACAGCTCTCTCACCCAAGTACGTTCATTCACCATTGTTACCTTATGTGCAGTATATAATCAATACCTAGAAAGTCTCTACATTATATAGGATGTGTAGATAAATTACTGTCTATATCTTTATACATTCTATGCAAGTTTTGTGCTATATGGTGTTTCCAGTTCCGGGGTACGTTTGTCGGCTGCCACTCCCGTTGTCAGATAATTTTTTCTTTTTCTCTGTTTTCTGGGCATTTTTTGTTTTACCTATCCTTGGACTTTCAGAGTTTTGGCCATTTTTGCTGCCGTGAGTGACTGGTTTGTGACTAAACATCTCTCTTCTACTGTGCACGCCCGTTGGCATCGGTCTGGTGGCTCACGGTTTTTGTCTCTGCGCGGTCGTGTGGCCCATGCAAATGGCTGCTTTGGTCTTCCGGCTCGTGTTGTGGTCTCCTTTTTTTCTGCTCTGCTCCATGGACGTTGGACATTTTGCCGGCCATGTCCGCTCTGTGCTCTGGATTGGGTGCTGGGCAGTATCGCTGTTTCCACTGTGACCGGAAGAATGGTCCACCACCAAATGACCTATGTCTACCATCGTGGAGTTTGGAACTTTTGCTGAGACTTTTGCTTTCATTCTTTGTTGATGTGTTTGTCTGTGTTGCCCTGTGCATCTTTGTGTGTGATTTTGTCTGGGTTGCGTGTTATTTATGGTATTTAGTGGTCTATTTATTGTAAAGCACCCTTGAGCTTGGGAAAGGTTCTATACAAGTTTAACGTATTATTACTATTATTATTATTATATGAACATAGGCTATTCCTGGCCTAAAGTTTCATATCTTGGTTTAGTCAGTTTCAAACTACATATTACAATTTCTTCTTTTATGTAATTATGATGTCTTTATCATCTCTTTACAACAGCTCACTTAATAAGCATGTTTTAAGTGGAGGAATAAGGCACTTGTTCTCTGCTATTTCCTTTTAATTTAATTGTGCATTATTTAAACATTTATTTTTGACATTTATCTCTCAAGACTGGCAGAAACAGTCATTTTAATAGTCATTTTGAGTGCACGAGGCAGAAACAACCCTAGATAGTGTGCACACACACTGGCCACTTTGGAAACACTAATTAACCTAACATATCTTTGGACTGCAGGAGGTAACTGGAGAACCCAGAGACAACCCACAGAGACACAGGGAAGACATGCAAACTCCACACAGGCAAAGCCCAAGGTCAGAATTAAGCCAGAGATCTCGGAGCTGTGAGGCGACAGTGTACCACTGCACAACCCCAGTGACTTTTTTTTACTGTATACAGTGCCTCCAAGTAGTACTCAACCCCCTGTAGATTTTGCTAATGCAAGAAATTGCAAATAAGTTACAGCCTTCAAACTTTGAACAAGAGTAACATTTATTAACAGATGCCTAAATATTAAAAACAAAATACATAAATTGTTCAATTAAATTATAATACATTAAAAACAAATATTAGGGTCAGTTATTATTCAACCCCTAGGTTTAATATTTTGTGCAATAACCCTTATTTGCAGTTACAGCTATCAATCATTTTCTATGAGACCTGATCAGGCTGGCACAGGTCTCTATAGTTATCTTGGTCCACTCCTCCATGCAGACCTTCTCCAAGTTGTCTAGGTTCTTTTGGCATCTCTTGTGCACATTGATCTTGACCTCCTTCCACAAGTTTTCAATTGGGTTAAGGTCAGGAGACTGAATAGGCCACTGCAACACCTTAATCTTTTCCCTCTTAAACGAGGCCTTGGTTATCCCAGCCATGTGCTTGGGGTCATTGTCCTGTTGGAAGATGAAATGATGGCCCATCTTAAGATCCTTGATGAAACAATAGAGGTTTTTGGCCAACATCTACAGGTAGGTTGTGCTATCTTCACGTGGATGCGGACCAGATGTCCAGGCCCCTTGACTGAGAAGCAGCCCCAAAGCCTGATGCTGCCACCACCATGCTTGCCTGTAGGGATGGTATCTTGGGGTTGTATGCAGTGCCATCCTTTCACCAAAACCTCCAGGTTTGGTTGGCACTAAAGACCACAATCTTGGTCTCATCACATCAGAGCACCTTGAAACAGTCTGCCTCCAAGTGACCATGAGCAAACTTTAGACGGGCCTTGACATGATGCTTTGAAACTAAAGGTACCTTACGGGTTCGCCTGGAACGGAGACCATTGCAGTGGAGTACGTCACTTATAATATTTATTGAAACCAATGTGCCCACCTTCATAAGATCTTCCTGGAGCTCCCTCTTCATTGTCCTTGGGACAGTCTTGACCATTCAGACTAGCCTGGCCTTAGCACAAGACGAAACTTTGAAAGGCTGTCCAGGCCGTGGAAGGTTAACAGTAGTTCCATAAGCCTTCCACTTCCAAATGATGCTTCCAATAGTGGAGACAGGTAGGCCCAACTCCTTGGAAAGGGTTTTGTACCCTTTGTCAGCCTTGTGACCCTCCATGACTTTGTCTCTGATGGCCTTGGAAAGCTCCTTTGTCTTTCCCATGTCGACAATGTTTGAGTGCTGTTCACTTGTTTGGGGAGGGGCTTTTATAGCCAGAAAATCTGGGAAAATCCCAGCATGTGAAACTCATTGTTCTTAATACCTTAATTACTTCTTATTACTTGAGGGAACCAAACAGAATTCTGGTGATGTGATGGGTTGAATAATAATTGACCCTCTGGTAAACTTAGCAAATTTGTAAAAAAAAAGAGATACCATTCTTCTTTTGTTGCAGTGCATTTCACATATCCAGGCCCATCTACAGTCCAAATTTCACAATGCTAAGTTAACTCCAAATGTGTAAACCTGCTAAATCTACAGGGGGTTGAATATTACTTGGAGGCATTGCATATATTAAGAATAGCATCTTGTCTCCTCATGCCAGTTGTTTTTACCAGCTTTAGAGCATGCTACAATGACAACGTGGCTGCAGTTTACCACAGCAAACACCCCATAAATACGTCATGTTTCTGATTTGCCAAATATACCAATTGAACAAAAATTACATTAATAGAAAAAACCCATCATTCTAAAATTATGTAGATCACATAAAAGCGTGCAGCTGGCACTGATTTATTTCAGGCTACCAAAGCAGCAGATTCCAAAGTAAAAGAAGCAGTGCCAGAAAATAAACACTGCAAGCAAAACAAAACAAGCTATTTGTGACAAATGTTATAAAGCAGTTTGTCAAAGCTGTAGACAGCAGGTCAAAGTAGTGTTGACCGCAAGTAGTCTTGCTGCACGTCAGCCCGCATGCAGCACACAAAACAAAAATTACTATGATTATAATGACTATATGACCACTTTTAAACTGTATGTTTAATTTTGTAATTAATAAATAATTATTAATTTTAACATATATTCTGTATTATATTATAAATAAGCATGCAGTTAGATAGGACATGTAAGCAGTTTGTGTGAGGACAGAGGGAGACGGAGGAGCATGGACCAATATATAGCTGAAAGCCGAAAGAAGAAGGAAAGGAAGATTATAAATATGCATGCAAATTTCAAATGACCAAAATGACTGCTATAGCCATTTTAGTGATTATGGAATTCTGGACTTTCTAGAAACACTGAGCAGAGGCACAGAAGAGCAGCGCAAAATCAGAATACAAAATACATTCCAAAGTACTAAACTGGATATGCCAGTCCTATCAGCAGAGTCCAAAAAGTTGGTCAAAAATTAAAATAGACCAGCTTTCATGCACAGGATCAGAAACTGAGATAGGAATAAATTATTAGGAACATGTGTAGAAACTATGAAACTTCACAAGTATTCAAGTACATGTATTCACAAGTATTCATGTTATTTAAATGAGCAGATAGGGAACCCATGCCCTTGATCATTATATCAGCTAATCAAAACAAGGGACTCAAGGGTGGTGCAGGAATGAAGGATGATGGGAATTAGAGTCCAGAAGTGGCAGTACTCAGACTGTGATATTATTACCATATCTTCAAATGGATAAGCCTGGGAGGAATTATTTATTCTTGATTTTATTTTGTTTTAAATGTATTCTATTAATGACCAAAATGTATTGAACTTATTTATACATGGTACTTTCAAGTCACTTTCTTTGCCCCCAGGAATGTGACATTTCTGTCCTTGAGGCATTGTTATTGTCATGATATGGGGGGCGAAATGTAAAGGAGGACTCGTACGCAGACAGCTTCATGAATAAGGGTAGGCCTCATTAAACATAAATGCAGGGCAGGGACAGGCCCTGAGCCACCTATGGCAGCAACGAACCCGCAGTGTCCTCATGTGGACCCTTTAGGTCCAGCGCTGCCTGGACGACCACACGAGGAGCACGGGGGTGCCGAGGGGTCTGGGCGGCGCAGAGATACAGCTGTCCCTACAGTGAATTGCTAAAACCTGCCAGTTACCTCCGGTCTCCTGACCGTACTCCGCCCTTCCTCTACGAAGAAAGGGCGGTACCATCATTCCTCACCTTCTCTGGCGCCAAAAGACCAAGACTGGTGCGTGCACCAAGTGCAACCCCCGATTGCACGCATAAGTGCAGGGTATATGCACCAGCCTCGGGACGTGCCTAGTGTGTAAAGATAGAACCCATGCGTCTACTAAAACCCCGTCAACATGCCCCATATCCGCAGCGCAAGCCACGGCGAATCATATCGATCGCCGGGCTGACAGACGGTAAAACGCGGTTTACTGTAGACAATGACCCAGCGACAAATGATCCGCGCGGCTCGCTTTTAAAATGCTGGTCATGGCTGAATCCAATCTGTAAGACTGATGTATAATAATGTCTGCAGCGCAATCGTGCAGGTGAGAACGCCAAAAGCCCTTGCTGGATTCAGCCATAACGTCAGGCTCACAACAAGTTGCCAGGTAGTGAATAAATGCACGCCGGCATGACACATGACATTATTGTAAAGGATGGGGAGCAATAATTGCTCAGCCACTAAACAGTACACCAAACAAACACAGAGACCAAAAAAACTTTGAAGTGCTGTTCATAGACTTAGCTTGCCTCAGTTATAACATTCACTACCAAGTAGCATCTCTGGAACCAGTATAATCACATGAACTGGTCTACTTGAATTTAGCTAATTGGGCTTCTTTACAAATCATTTGTATTTGTAAACAATATCATAAGTATTTATTTATTTTGTAGTTTTCATGGTGCATCTCGCATCGCATGGTATATGGTGCCTTTCATGGTGTGCTTGTTCATCACTATACATAGAAAGCAAAGAAAATACTGAGATGCAAAAATAAAATGAAGCACCCATTAAAGCCAATGGCATAAAACGTATAATTTTATTCATTTCCAGAAAATTTTACCATTGGGACTGTATAGAACTGTAGAGAACTTTATACACTGATCAGCCATAACATTAAAACCACCTCCTTGTTCCTATGCTCGTCCATTTTATTAGCATCTCTTCTCATATAGGTGCAATTTGTAGTTCCACAATTAGAGACTCTAATCCATCTGTTGCTCTGAATAATTTGTTAGCCTCCTTTCACCCTGTTTTTCAGTGGTCAGGACAAGCACAGCACCACCACAGATATTTGAGTGGTGGATCATTCTTAGAATAGCACTGGCACTAATGTTAATGTGTGTGTTACTCTAGTATGACGAGAACAGTCAAGCAAGCATCAAAATCAAGTCAACAGCAGGAATGAAAGCATGCTGTTTTTTCCCCCACTTATGTTTAAGGTTGCAGGAGAGGGTCTGGAGACAAAATGCATGACTACAAATTTTGTAAAATCTTTAAATTCTTGAACACAAGCCCTAGAAGTAGATAAAGAGGACCCAAATAAACAAATAAGACAAAAATACTATACTTGGTCACTTATTTAGGAAAATGATCAAATATTACTTATATGTGAGTAGAAAAAATGTGAAACTCAAGGACAATCAGTTAATTTGAAATTAGAGTCAGCCGATTCAAATCAGATGACAAGCAGGTGTGAGTGTGAGTGTATTAAAAGAACAAGGCTCTATTAAAGTCTGATCTTCAACAGATTTGTGGAAGTGCATCATGGCATGAGCAAAGGAGATTTCTGAGAATGTCAGAAAGACTTGTTACAAAACAATCTATAAATTGTTTGTACTCCACCAATCCACAGATTGTGTACAAATGGAGGTACAGTGATGCTAGAAAGTTTGTGAACCCTTTAGAATTTCATGTGTTTCTGCATAAATGACCTAAAACATTGTCAGATTTTCACAGAAGTCCTAAAAGTAGTATTTATTAATAAAAAGTAATATTATATATTAGTGAGTGGCAAAAGTATGTGAACCTTTGTTTTCAGTATCTGGTGTGACCCCCCCCTGTGCAGCAATAACTGCAATTGAATGTTTCCGGTAACTGTTGATCAGTCCTGCACACCAGTTTGATGGAATTTTATCCCATTCCTCTGTACAGAACAGCTTCAACTCTGGGATGTTGGTGGGTTTCCTCGCATTAACTGCTTGCTTCAGGTCCTTCCATAGCATTTTGGATTAAGGTCAGGACTTTGACTTGAACATCCCAAAACATTAACTTTATTCTTCTTTAACTATTCTTTGGTAGAAAGACTTGTGTGCTTAGTGTTGTTGTCTTGCTGCATGATCCACCTTCTCTTGAAATTCAGGTCATAGAGGTCCTGACATTTTCAAAATTCATTGTTCCATCAATGACAAGCTGTCCTGGCCCAGATGCAGCAAAACAGTTCCCAATCATGATACTACCACCACAATGTTTACCAGATGGGATAAGGTTCTTGTGTTGGAATGCAGTGTTTTCCTTCCTCCAAACACAATTTTCTTTTAAACCAAAAGGTTCCATTTTGGTTTCACCTGTCCACAAAACATTCTTCCAATAGCATCCTGGCTTGTCCACATGATCTTTACCGCAGACAAGCAGCAATGTTCTTTTTGTAGACCAGTTGCTTTCTCCTTGCAACCCTGCCATGCACACCATTGTTGTTCAGTGTTCTTCTGGTGGATTCATAAAAGAGAACTTCAGCTGCTTAGAAGTTACCCTGTGCTCCTTTGTGGCCTTACTCTTGGAGTGATCTTTGTTGGTCGTCCACTCCTGAGGAGGGTAACAAAGGTCTATTTTCCTCCATTTGTACATAATCTGTCTGACTGTGGATTGGTGGAGTCTAAGCTCTTTAGAGATGGTTTTGTAACTTTTTCCAGCCTGATGAGCATCATCAACTCTTTTTCTGAAGTCTTCATAAATGTCCTTTTTTGATAAATCCCTGTTCATTAAATAAAACAGGGTGCCCACTCACACCTGATTGTCATCCTGTTGATTTAAAACACCTGACTCTAAATCCACTTGCAAATTAACTGCTAATCCTAGAGGTTCATATACTTTTGCCACTCACTACTATGTAATAATAGTAATATGTCAATAAATAAATGACCAAGTATAATATTTGTGTCTCATTTGTTTAGCTAGGTTCTCTATCTACTTTTAGGACTTGTTTGAAAATCTGTTTTACAATGTATTTAGAAATATAGAAAATTCTAAAGGGTTCACAAACTTAAACACCCCTGTATGTTCAAACCCTTCATGCTATTGGTTGTGTGGGAGGAACAGCCACAGTTTTTGAATGTCTGTTTCGCTCAACACTGGAAGTTGCTCTTGCTAGGATAAACTATATTAAAAGGTAAAAAGGCTACCACTATAGTAAAACTATTCAGTACCTTGAAGCTAACAGCTCAGAGTTTAGAAGGTGGAGACATAGTAAATTGGAGGTATTTAAGATTGCCTGGACAAAAGTCATGGTAGAGTATAAACATGCCCTTACTAAAGCTAAAGATGCATATTTATCCTCACTCAGAGAGAAATATAGGAATAATCCTAAATTTCTCTTTAATACAGTCTCCAGATTAACTAAACATTACAGAAAATCATGAATTTCTTTAATGATAAAATATATTCAGCATAAAACCTGATGCTCTCAACATCACCCAGCCATTCAGCAACGGCCCAGATGCAGCACTAGTGTAATTACTAACTAAATCAACTATAAATTTACCCCAGTTACTAATACTGAACTGTCCTCACTGATCAGCTTGTCTAATTCAGATTCAACTCCTACACATTTACTTAAAGAATTGATACCTAGTATTATAGAGCCACTGCTTATTATTTTAAATTCATCCTTAGGTTTGGCTACGTGCCCAGATCCTTTCAGTGTGAGGATATTAAACTCCTGATTACAACCTCAACCCTAATGTGCTGTCTAATTATAGACCAATTACCAATCTGACTGCAGCTGTATAGTTACCTCCAAAATAAAAGCACTTCCGAAACATTTCAGTCAGTATTTAGGCCCCATCATAGTATCAGCATTAATTATTGTGCTTAATTTGTTAATATCCTCAGATAATGGACTTCTTTCATTTCTTGTTCTAGTAGATTTAAGTGCAGCATTTGACACTATAGATCGTGATATATTGCTTCTTGGTTTAGATCATACTTGATCAACCGCTACCAGTTTGTCTGGGTAAATAGTCTACACCCCAAGCTCTCAAAAATGATGTCCCAACAGGGTCTGTGCTCAGCCCACTACTATTTTCTCTGTACATGCTGCCACTAGGCTCAGTTATTCGTAAACATGACAATAGTGTCCACTGCAGATGATGTGTAATTGTATACATCAGCCAAACCAAACGGTCTTTATAATCAATAAAATTGATGACTGTGTAAAGGAAATACAGTGGATGTAATTTAATTTTATTTTACTTGTATCTCTTTTGATTTTACTTTAATTTTATTTTACTTAAGCTGGACCCAAGGATGCAAGAGAGAGGTCAGCAACATATATCCAAAGCCTAGATGGCTCTTTGATACCACCCAGTCTGTCTGTAAGAAACTAGCAACATCACTAGATTTACTTTCTGTCACTTATGTAAGGCTGCTAAATTTAAAGATATACTCTTCCTGTTGAGAAACTGGTTCATGCATTAATAACCTTGTGGTTGGATTACTGTAAGCTCTGCTTACTTGATTATCTAGTGAATCTATAAACAAACTTCAGCTAGTTCAGAATGCAGTGGCTCAAGTGGAAGTGAAAAAGTCACAGCAGGTTGAAAGGCACTCATATGGTCCCCCAGCTACGGAATAAACTTCCCACGTTAGTTCAGGACTCAAACCCTTTCCAAATTTAAGTCTAGGCTAGGCATACCTATTTATGTAGGGTTTTGGTTAGACTTGGTGTCAGTCGTTACATCTGGCATTTGACTGGGTATGTCTGGTGGGCTGGGGTTTGGTTCTTTTGATCTGAATTTGTGCATCCTTTCCTTAAACTAAGGGCAGAGCCAGGCGTTTATAATCAGAGTTTTGTGATGATCTGAGATGTAGGGCTGTCTTCTTGTCTCTCAAGTGTGATCATTCAGGTCTGTGCACTGCTGTAGTGGGTTGCTGATATCTCACGTTAGCCCTTTTGGCTGTGTTACCTTCTGGTTCTCCCCTTTCTAGCTATGATGACATTTAGTCCTGCCAAAGGCTCAGGATACTCAGTGTCAAGGTTTAAAAGTTTGCTGTTAATAGACTCTGTGCTCAGAACAATAACTAACTACATTTTTCTACTTCTCTCCAAGCTCATGTTCCAGTGCCAGTTCTGGCCCACACACCAAGATGTTCTTCTGCTCCATTCCCATGAAATTGTTCCTCTACTTTGGTCACACTCAAGCTGTCTTTCTATCACTTTCCAGCGCATCATTACCCAGACCACAGATGGCAGTAACACTCTCCCTCCTCTGGTTATTTCATGCCACCAAAACCTTCCCGCCGAAGTCACAAGATCTTACAGCGATTCTGTGTACCAGTCTAAATAATGCTTATATGAACATTTTTATGTACCGTATTTTCACGACTATAAGGCGCACTTTAAATTCTTAATTTTGATCAAAAATCGACAGTGCGCCTTATAATCCGGTGTACCTTATTTATGGATTCTGGTTGTGCTTACTGATCTGTCAAATGATACCAATTAGAAGCACTGCTGTGATGCACCGCTAGATGGCAGTACAACACAATATATGCAACGCAAAAATCTGTCAATGTTTTAGAATGGTTTTGGTAAGTAACAAAGCCGAAGTGCTTGTTCTAGGACCATTACAGTAACCATAGTCAAGGTGTTTATGAACTCAGAATGGCGTCCATTAACATACTTGCATAATAGAACATGAACATGGAAATAGAGCAGCTGTGAGAAATTTCAACATTAATTAATCAATAGTGTGGAAGTGGAGAAAGCAAGATGATGATTTGCACCAAACACCAAGACTAAACAGAGAAGACCAAAGTTTCAGAGAGAACCAAACGCAATGGTCACAGTTAGAGGACGTTATTGAGCAGAGAACAGCAGGTAGAAGCGTCTCTACAGTCTCTACTCAAACTTTCACGAAGGACTGAATCATAAATAAACAAATAAGTAACAGCAATGAGACTCGGTTAATGAAAGAGATTTGGACATGCTTACTGCTGAAATCACTCCCCTGTTTACATCAGACACTGAGGATGATGGATTTAATGGATTTAAGGAGGAGAATGAACTGAAAAAGTGAGTGTATTTTTTTTTTTTTACTTTATCTTACCACTGAACAATGTGAGTCAATGTGAATGAGTTGATTAAAGTTCGACTGTTTTGTTTCTCTGAATGCGCCTTATAATCTGGTGCGCCTTATATGGAATTAGATCCATTCACTGATGCTGCACTTATAATCCAGTGTGCCTTATAGTCGTGAAAATACGGTAATTCTTTGTCATATTTTGATTTATTTTCACTATTGTCTTATTTGCTATAGTTTTATATTCTCCATTTGTCATACTCCTCGTAATGTAATTTTCTTTAAAATATTAGTCTAGATATAATTGACCGGGGGGCCGTGGTCTATCCCTCCCTGTCTACAAGAAAGCCTGACATGACCTCAGGGCTCCTGCCCCTATTCCACCTGCCCTCTACCAAGAGCAGGTGGTACCGTCATCCCTAAGATCAGCGAGGGCCGGGACGTGCCTCACAACTCTGCACCTAGTCTCACATGCTAGGTGCTACAGGCTCTGCACCTAGCCTCCACACACATGCAGGTATAAACTTCATCTGCCTCCAAAGCCTCAGATTACCAGTTTAGTGTGCATCCCAAGTTCCACCACAGTGCACCGCCCCTCAGATCCGGAATACGAGCGGCACACCGTGCTAATGTGACGGGCTGATGGTAGCCAAACACATTGCCGCTCGTATTCTGATCTTCTTCGGGGCCTTAAATAGAGCAGCACACAGCTGACTGGAATTACTGTGCGCTGTGGCGCCGCGCCACTAGAGGGCACTACTTCCTCCTCCAGCGGAGCGGGAACCGTATGCCACGGCAAATAAGACCTCTCGTCATGACATCGGGGAGGGTGACAAACGGAGACCACAAATTTCCACCACATATAAGCATTATGACAACCTGGATATGTCTTGATTACTGCAGTATTATTATACTCAAGTGTTTGGAGACATGCTCAAGAAATTGTCATTCTTACGATTATGGTCAACTGCAACTAGGTGTTTGCCTCAAAGAAAGTAAGGTTTACCTCTGCATCCCAGTGTTAATTTTGTTAATGAAAACTAACGAAAAATATTTTTTGATGACCTATTTTTCCATAACAAAATTTAAACAAGGACTAAATAAAAGTAAAGCCCCGTTTACACAGACGGTTTAGTCAGCGGGTAGTACATAGACCGAAGCTTGCGGTAGTTCCGGCTGTTTTCACGGTGGAAAGGGGTGGAGCAAATTGACCGGTGTTTTGACCGCCATAAAACGCCGCTAAATCTGCCAAATAAAGCAATGTTTTGACGCCGTAGCATCCGGCACACGTCAGGCAACGGGTATTAATACCCAGTTCTATCCCTTACAATCGCATGTTAAGACACAGGTGAACACAACAGTGTTCTGCTGCCGTTGAAAAAGCCCTGTATAATACCCAAGTTTTTACACAGGCAAACAGATCCTGCATTACTACAGGATCATTTGCATATTTAGGCATTGCCCTTAGAGTAGCCAGTGTCATGGCTGCCTGCACACATGTTCTGGAGTTGATAGCAGAGCTGTAAGGATTTCTTTGACCAAGAAAACTTCGATATGGACATGCCCATGGACATTGATGAAGCTGAGGCCTTGCATGAAACAACAGGCACCATGCTGGAACTTTGAGGTGAGGCCTGCATGCAGCACGCTAGTGTTTTTATACTGACTGTACTGTTGCCTGTTTGTAATGCTGTTTTAACCAGGCGGTGACGTATAGAACTGCGTACTGTCCACTAGCACTACCGTTTTGATCACCTCTGTCGCTCGTTAAAACTCCGTTGGGTACACCGGTGAGGGCTCTATACGCCGTTAATTAGGGATACAATGCCGGGCACCGAATAATGGCGGTGTATACTGCGACACTCCAGGAAGGGAATGGATCAAACGCTGTTGTTCGTGTTGTCTCCATCATCACTGGTCTTCTCCAGGAGCGATCCCGGAATTATTCAACATGTTGAATAATTTTTCCACGATTCCCGGTGAAACCGGAAATAAGCCACACCCCCTAGCGCCGGCGTTAACAATGGTGTTTGCTCCCTAAGACGGCCCCAGAGGAGCCAAATACTCTTCCGGGACCTCTTACCGTCTATGTGTAAACGGGGCTTAAGATTTGAAAACGAAAACTATGACGAAATGAATTACACTTTGAGAAAAGAATGTTGCGAAGCTTTTTTTTCACATTTAGTTCATCAGCATGTTATAACATACAGATCCTGTAGCACTGCATCTGACTCAATGCACTTCCGATATTAGCATTTGCCATGGCCCAGTCCCAAATAAATAAATTAAAGGCTGTTCATTGGTGATGCCAACAAGACAAAGGATGGCTTTAAGCACATGTATTTAGGACAGAGCCCATTTGTCTGCCTGCATGCTCACGGCACTCTGTAACTTAGTTTGTAAAGGTTGCTTTCATAATTTTGGATGTTAATATGTTATTAGCTGTAACATAGCTTTTAAGCTTATGTTTATGAAAGTTAGTAATAAAAAATGCAACTAAAATAAAATATTTTTTAAACTAAATCTAAATATTTTTTAAACTAAAACTAAATCAAAAACTGCTGCCAAAATGAACACTGCTGCATGCATACTATGTCAGCCAAACCTTTAATTACATTATAACATGGAGGTGTACGCCTCAGAGGGAGGAGTGGGCCATCCTCTCAGAGAGACTAGGAGTTCTTCTCAGAATGGTCCATAGCGGCTTCAACTCAGGGAAGTTGTCTTTCACTAAGCACTATGACATATGGAACTGTGTGCTCCTGGTGGAAAATCTAGCCCTTGATGGATGGTGGCAATGGTTGAAGGGTACACTACATCCATTTGTGGTGTAAACCAAACAAAAAAAAAAAAATCTTGAAGTACAGCTAGCCCATTGTTTCATTTCTCACCATGCAAGGTGTACCCTGTTTTACACATGATTTCATTATACCATTTCTTACAATCCAGGTTCCAAGAACACCAAGGCTGATGTCTTGGGTCTACAATCCTTACCAATAGGAGACCAAGCTGCAGCAGGTTTGGCTTCTCCACCTGCCTGGCAGCTCCAATATTCTGAGGCATCATTCATGAGATCAAGAGTGCCCTGGCAATCAATAGTAGACCATGTGAAAAGCCACAATAGAGAATTTGTGCCTGCTGATCTGTGATGCAACTGATCACAAAACCATGCTCGCAAAACCATGTGCTGGTAAACCCATCCTCCTGGTGGCAGTTGATAGGTTCAGCAAGGGATGTTGCCCGATATCTCTAACAAGGATTCCCATGCATCTTGGGTTCATCATGTCCTCTGCCCCTTCGGGAAGACTGTGGTGCACAGTTCACTTTCCAAATGTGGTTTGCAACATTGAACTGCTGAGGCTTAATGTACCCAGGTATGTTGGTCCCTTTAACATTCTGAGGGAGGTTACTCATTTGAAATACTGACAGAAGCATCCAGCTTGCTATAAAAATCACCTTATTTATATTACTACCTCCTCAGGCCTGTGATACTCAGCACCCTCCAAAAAGCTGTACTGCTGGGGCACCCACCTCTAGCGACCATCATTGACTGTACTCCTACCTACACCGTGGGCCTATTTGAATTCCAGCAGGAGAAGGAAACAGGTCAAATACCTGGTAAATTAGGAGGGCTTGGTTCAGGGGAGCATAGCTTGGTTCCACCTGAGGATGTCCTTAAGCCCCTGTGGAAGCTGGACTTCCATCACGGTCACCCTGAGAGATGTTCAGCAACATCTCAACACCGCAGTTTAGGTTGCTGTCTATGCTGCCATTTATGCTGCTGTCCATAGAAACCATTGATAGAAGCCATAGTTGACCATAACATATAAAGAAGGTTAATGTGAAACAAACATGTAAAAGGTATTTGGGAGAATTATCTCATAGTTAACATTTTATGAGAATAAATTTCAGAACTTCTGCGATCATGTGCCAAATAACTTTGCATAATAATCGAGAATCAATGTTAATTTTTCTTAACGAAAACTATGACAAAAATATTCACTGACGACCTATTTTTCCACAATGAAAATGAGACAAGGGCTAAATTAAAAGTAACATTTGAAAATTAAAACTATGATGAATTGTATTATACTTTGACCTGAATAAAAACAAAACGATACGGTGTCGATTTTTTTTCCACATTTAGTTATGCTTTATAGTTCATGCAGATCCTGTAGCACTGCTGCTCCCTAAATGCCCTTCCAATATTAGCGTTTGAATCATTTACCACAGCCCAGTCCCAAATTGCCCCTACACTCTACAGACTGCAAATACAGCTCAGCTCAAAGTCTGCTCTTTGGTGACATTTATGATACGTTTGGTGAGGTGAACAAGGGAAATTAGCTTTAACTAAATGCGTTTGGGACACAGCCCATTTCCCCTCTTGCATGCTCTTGGCGCTCTGTAACTTGCAGCATGTAAAGGCTGCTTTCATAATTTTGGATATTAACATGTTATTAAGTGTCACATGGCTTTTAACATGTTGTTAATGAAAATTAGTAAAAGTAACAAAAATAAAGCTTTAATAAATTTCATTGACTAAAAAAACAACAACATATTTTTAGTTTTCATCAAGTAAAACTAAATAAAAACTAACAGAAATGAAATGACAAACTAATGTACATTATATTCAAATGCCTAATACTAAAACTAAACCAAAACCAGCTGCCAAAATTAACACTGTGAGGCATAATTTGCCATAATCAGTGTCTTACACTGTTTATACATGTTAATAAATGTTGATGCTATACCACCAGCACTAGATTCATTAGGATGTGGTCAACATGCTTAACCACAACATGGGAAAAATGTAATTGTGGATAATTATCTTAATCTTATGCTGAAAACATGAGAAATCTAACCTTTAAGCGAGACATGTTTATATAATGCACTCAATTAACTAATCTTTCAGAGTGATATTAGTAAGCTGAGTGACTGCATATCACAAAGGTTAGAGCAGAGATTGTCCCATACTAATATACTGAGTGGTGCAAACAGTGATAATGACCTTTGAGTAATGAATAAGAAATGTGTTTTGCCATTCCTTCAGGTTATTGATATGCAGTAGAAGATAGACCTGTTTTGTTGTGAGAGACAACAAATTAATCATTTAGAGAATGCAGTAATATTCAGCTATAATAACATCTAATGACAGTTTGAGTAATCACAAACAAAACCATTATGACAATCCAGTGAACATGTTAAATAGTTAAACCCATTGCAATTACTTAAATGTCATCTGCGTTACATCACGTGTCAGCACCCATGAATAAACAACAAATACCACTTAGGCCAGACTTTTTTTTATTTCTTGTTTGGTGGATTTCTGTGATGAAAATTTGAATACTGCGGCGGCAATAAAAATAAAAAAAAAAATTTCACTTTAGAATTTATTTTTTTAATTTTCAATTAGCGAACATCAGGAGCCAAACCAATGTGCACTATATG